>LQRL01035334.1:27909-40410 GCA_001703475.1 Hydroides elegans
TTGCTCAGGTATCCTGGCCGAAAAGATTCCACAAGTCGATAAACGAAGAGCTATTTCATTCACTGTTATAAATTAGGTATCCTATTATATGTTATAGAAAAGATTTACATTGGTTAGCCATACTATTCTATTCAAGTCATTTTTATTAGATAATAAAGATTATTAGTTATTTCATGCGTTTTCTTGATATTCCATGTGTTCCTATTTAGACTCAAAATTGATATGATCAAGTTCAACATATTCATAAACTTGTTACGGCCCCCTGCATAGTATTCTAAACCCACGCATTACATTAGGGCACTATGGTGACACCTTGACAAATCTATACAGACGACAGTGAGTTTTCGGGCTAATGGTCTTTTAATCACGCCTCTTATTAATGCAGACGACTGTGAGCGAAGTAGGGCAATAGTCTATATATAGCCCACCTTATAAAGGAACGAATGTGGCACATTGTAAAGAATCTATGCAGACGACAGTGAGTGAATACAGGGGGAGCTGAAATTTCGATTAGTGGTTCAAGTGAATAGAGGTCATCTTTGAGTCATTAAAAAATGTATTTTCCTCTTGCGAATTTTCGAAAAATAATTACCACGTGACGCAGAAATGGCATATTGTCTCTAAAAGCAAACCTTATAATGATTTATTCCTTTTTTGAAATTTTCACGACAAGACGAAGTCAGAATTTATGCCCCAGACTGCTGAAATAAAGATTCTAGCTTCTAATACAATGTAGCACATGTTTAAGACTATCTTCATCGACATAGTTCTTGCTAATAAAGCATTCAACGAAAATTAGTAGTCTGACCTTCCTTTTAAAACTTTCTCATATGTTGAATGACAAGTTCGATGAAGTCTCCAGTTTTGGAGACGTCTTCGTTTTTGGAGACGTATCAAAAAATGTCGATGGCCTTTTCCTTGTTTGGAGGCGTTTGTCTGATTTGGTATATTGAGCGACACGCAGTTTTTTAAGGTATTAAAACCATGACATATATAGCATTTCAAAATTGTGTCTATCAAATAACATATACCTTAATGCATTAATTACGACAATGACACAATGTAACAAGTAATACGTCACGATATATGACGTCTTAAACATAGATGACTTGGAGACAAATATCGTTCTTGACCTAGTCAGCTTTTATTTTCAATTCATAATTCTTAAAAGAAATCGGACGAAAAAAACAAGATAGCATATTCAAGCTGTTATCTCTTGTAACCACTGACTAGTTGTAATGAATTTTATGAGCATTGTGATGCTTGTTAACACCGAAATAAGACAATTTCGTGAAAAGACTTGTTTATACATTTCTTTTTAGAAGGAGCCTGGTTCGATTAGAAAGAACTACGAGTGGCGACATAAACGATATAATTGTATACTATAGACATTTTCCGTTGTTTGTATTGACTATCGCAAGGAATGATTTCAAATGTTATTTTGCCAGTATATACATTTGACTAAACGTTGCAATGGATATTCAGACAACAATCACTGCACGGACGAAGACATTTGTGATATTGGATGGACCATTCAAATATGATACCTAATACCAGTACATAATATTAAGTGTTAAGCATTAAATAATTCATGATTTTGCATGATGCAATCAAGATTATTTGAAGTTTCAAATGTTAATTGATGTATTTAAAGATATAGAAAGATATTGTAACATTTATCAATTAAACTTTAATGGTATAAACCGTCATTACAGTTTACTAAAAATACAAGATATTTGCTTATTTGCTTATTAAGTTTTTAAACACGCAACCACATTTATCGGGAAACAGATAATTATATAGTAACAATAAAATCATCAGATCAGAAAAGGACACTATGTTTAACACCAGGTAAATATCGAAACTTTTAAAATGACGACACATAGCCATACAAGCCGTCTACGCTCTAGTTTATATAGTTCTATAAAACACAACATCATTTAAATCAGATAAACCCCAAAAGTGGACTAGTTTTAAATATAACAAATGGTATTCCAAATCAGAACCAACGATATATTTTCTAGTATGGAACATGGATATAACAAATTAAGATGATTACAAATTGACCATTTCAGTAACCATGTGCATAACCATATCGGGAAACAGATAATTATATAGTAACAATAAAATCATCAGATCAGAAAAGGACACTATGTTTAACACCAGGTAAATATCGAAACTTTTAAAATGACGACACATAGCCATACAAGCCGTCTACGCTCTAGTTTATATAGTTCTATAAAACACAACATCATTTAGATCAGATAAACCCCAAAAGTGGACTAGTTTTAAATATAACAAATGGTATTCCAAATCAGAACCAACGATATATTTTCTAGTATGGAACATGGATATAACAAATTAAGATGATTACAAATTGACCATTTCAGTAACCATGTGCATCCACACAATTACAGTTGTTAAACGGTACAGCGCTCGTACCAACGACACAAAACGAAAGTTTATAAAAGATTTATTCTAAAGATAAGTTTTAATAAGAAATGATAAAATAAAATGAAATTAGGTTTGTTAAATACTTGATATATTGTTAAAAAAAATCAAGTTTACTTTTAAGCAATTTATTAAACACAACACATATGTTCGACAACTATGTGAGCTCAATTTCATCTTGATGCGAATGCGATTTAAACAATATCAGCAACCTGATACAATAGCCCAAATAACAAATCACCAATGCGTGAAATGACGACTTTGTCGCATTTTCAATCAGATGAACAGCTTGTTTTGAATAAATCGTTCTCATATATTGAGCCATTTCCCTTATAGAACGTCAACTAACCAGCCCCTAATCTTACCCTGACCCACATACTAACAATTGCAAACAATTTGCAAACAAATGAAGAGTTTGATCAGGAGTATAGTAAGCATATGATTATCTATATATGGCTATATATTTATTTATGCCTAATAAATATTGATTTATTGACACCTCTCCCATGGCTAACATGGTTTTGTATCATTCTTCGCTAAGTTATTGTTTTTGTGTTTTAAGAAATCTGCCATGGACAGTTTGTACATTGAAACTAAGGTATTACAAGTAGAATACGTTGAATATTGATTATTTAACTGTATCCGTGAACCATGAAAAAAATGCAATTGAACCTATGAGAAAAGGGAAAGTGATTTAAAAAAAAGAAAATACATGTTATAAAATTTATCAAATCAGTTAGCATTATTCAAAAGCATGTTTATTCCAATCTCTATATTTTGATTCCATCAATTTTGCCACCTGTATTTGTTCGATTCAATAATCAAATCAAATCAGTAGCATAGGTTCTTACTTGTCAAAAAAAAACTTTCGGAATAAAACACGGTCATATGTGGCAAAATATCGATTGAGTTGACTAACTTGAGAAAATACTCATAATATTGTGTTTCCAATACAATCAATATAAAGCAAAATAGTAACAATTATAAAACAGTATTTGTAAGACCAGTTTCATGTCGACGTTAAAGCATTTAAAACCAGCAAATCGATGATCACATTCATTCATTGCACATCAATGGTGTCCCATTGACTTTACTAATCGCCGCGTCTCTCACATGTTCATATATCAATCATTTTCTCAATGTTTTCGATGATAACATATGAGGGTTCCTCCCATGATTCAAGGTAACGTAAACGCTGTATATATCCCCTCTAGGTCTTATTAAACAAATCAAAACTGTATTGCTGTCGTTACATGTATGTGTGCTCTTTTTAACCCGGTCCAAACAGTTGTGTACGTCCCATTCAAAACAAAATTGGTTAAAACTGGTTGTAACAAGTCAATTTAATTACATAATTTCATTGTGATAAGTTTTTATAGCTGCCACAGTGTATACATTTCCAGTCTACATTTGTCCACTCTGCATTTACGTCATACTGCCATCGTTTTTGGCAACTTGAACTGTGTGTTATGTTATGCTTCAAAAGACATTTCGTCCCATTTGAATTTCCAAATTATATGTCTTCCTTGCCTGCATTGGTGTGATGCGGGACTTACCGTTCTTATCGTTCCACTGTACAATAAGTGCATCTAATATATTATGCTAGTCTCCCTGCAACAACACGGCAAATAAAAATACGGAACAAATTTTTGTTTATGGGCCAATGGTTTTTTTTCAAAAGTCCCAACCGACATTGACGATGAGCAATGATTGCCGAGTGGGGATATCAATGTACATAGGCTCAATAAATGTAACACACATATATGCAGATAACAACGCGATGTTTTAATCATAACGAACACAATACTCTATAGCAAATACAACACATATAAATTTAGAAATTATAAAATATATATATTTATCTTAAGCGTGGACAAAAAATAGAACGGTATTTGAAGGGACTAGGTTAATTGAATAAAATGCATGAGGACTATAATATCGAATCTATAATTTTTTCGTCATAGAAATGTGACTATAATTTAATATGAACGGAACAACGGGAAGAAAAAATTACATGTTGTAAAAACAAAATTATTATAACTAGTATAATAACATAGCTCACTCCAAACCATAATTTCAATGTAATTTATAAATTGGTGTATAATTTAGCCCTGATATTATTTCAGTGCCCGCATATGAGTTATCGCAAGCTTTGAAAGGCGGCAGGTGAATAATAACGAAATATACAATCACGTACTGATCTCTGTAAACGCATAGGCAAGCTGTTGATGACCCAATTAATACAAACAGTCAAACAATGATCTGCCGCTTATTATACGTTGCAGTTGGGTTTACTTTGGACATATACATAAAACGCTCAAGTTGAATAAGTTTAGAAAAGGTGTGAATATCCTTATCACTCGTTATATTCATGTATCAAATCAAACATATAACACTCTATTTTTCTGTATAATTATGTTCCCATTTTACTTGCATACAAAACAAACTTATACATGATCAATTGTTTACATTGGATTTGTTAGGATGTTATCGCATCAAATGATAATAATTATATGTTTTAAATATTTATATGACATGATTATTTGTGTCTGTTCCTAGCTGGGTCAAGCATATTACAGTTATATTTTGGGTTTTTGCAGCCGCCAATAAACATGTTATTCATTTATTGAAACGTTGAGCTGAGACAATTCAACATTTGAGCGTTGCCAACGCCCACATTTTAATATTTATAGTCGGAGGGACTTTACCAATATCCATATAAATGACAATAAATATGAATTAACATTTAGGTGATGTTAAAATAAAACAGAGACAAATATAACTTTTGAAGAACATGTAAATGACATTACTCATGTTAGACATGTTATGATTTGTTCCAAAGATGACTACACCTGATATATCATATTAGCCAACGTATTTTACATTTAAGATGAAGTGATAAAATAAGAAACGAAAATGGTTTGAAATTAATTATGTCAACGGTCCGTAGACTGTGTCCATATGAGTGTATCAGACAAGTTTGAATGAAAACTTGTTTTTTACGCAAAAAAACATTGCAATCATTTCAAATTTACTCTGTGATGATTATTATTTCTCATGGTTATGCTTTGTTACCGCCAATGGCGTATCATGACGGTAGTTATTATGAACGAATACATGCAGGTATAATTTGAATAAAATTAATACCTGCATGTATTCGTTCATAATTACTACCTGCAAAATATTCCAATGCCATTCCATTCCATTCCAAAATATGATTAACAATAATAAGTTTACTTGGCTGATGATTAGAAATACGGAATGATTAAACCTTAGATATGTATCAGTTGTACCGGATGTGGAAATAAATGGATGCCGATATGGAAAGGATGCGTATATATCTTCTCATATATCTGTTGATTTCACGGATTCATCGTAAGTACTGTACACACACTTTACTGAAATAACAAGCCACGTTTAGAAAGTTATGTATGGTCTTCTTATTTAAACACCTGCATTGAATAATATTGTTCTATTGCATTTGCTACAAACATTCGCTTTGAGCCCGTACGGTATATATAGTCGACTTATGCTAAACTCATGACTTAATTGCGCAATGATTTTTTTGTAGGCGCTTCCCTCCAAGAGTTCTATCATTGGCATAATGTATATAGATGTATACATTTTTAATTTGATTAAATGAGATAGAAATAGTTCGTAGACGCGTTGTTTAGACACTCTGTTGCACAAATGACTTGAAATTCGATCAATGTAGTAAAACATTTCTTTAATCAAATGATTTACTATGAATTGATTGAATAATATCAATAATTTGTTATAAACCTTGTGCCAACTTGTCCTGAAATCACGTTAATCATTGTATCCAAACACGAGTTATTTCTTCAAAGATTATTGTTATTTAGAATCTAGCGACGTCAAAAAAATCACCTCACGTTTAAATATGTTAGATTTAATACTTTTAATACCAATAATATATTCAGCAACATGTAAGCAGCCATATTGGTAAAATAAATATTAAATGCTCTGTCTGTGTTAATGTGTTTTAAATGGGCATGTATTTCATGACTTGCTTGTTACGGTCATGGCATATATTACTAAATTTATTGTTTTGCATTTAATATACCTATAATAATCGCTTATTGGTTGTCAACGATCAATGAGCGACTCATCGTGAGCACTCTGGTGAGATAATACCGCGATGTCCAAAATAAATTAGTTTCCAAAGCTGTGCTTTTGGTGCTAGTTTAGGAAACGTGGAATTTCCTGGCTGGTTTTCTCTGTATCGCGGACTATGTGAGGCGTTCTTCGTATAATTTGCAGCATGGCATTTTGCCCTCCACAGTTGTTGGCTAGTTGCATTTGCCTGTCGAGTGGTTGGATTAAGACCCATTTCTTTTAGTTTCGCATTAAATGTGTCTTCGTTACCTCAGCGTGGTCGTCTCTTACCTCTTTTACCACCTTGAAGCTGCTCGAATATCTTACTTTCTGAATGCGGTTATTTATACGCATAATATGTTTTACCAAGCATAGGTGTGCCATGATTTTCCTGCCTGTATGATAAAGATTTTGCTCCTTCGCAGAGCTCCAGTATATGGTACGTGGTCATGTCAGCGATGTTTGTCATGCCAGGATGTTGAAATGTTTTTCATGCATCGCATGTGAAAGGCCTCTTACAATGGCACTGGTACAAGTCCATCATGCATATTGTCTATTTTTAACATATACACAACATGAACGAGTGCACAACCATGCTGCAAACGCTTAACTTCGTTGTTGCCATGGTTTTCTGGCCCTTTCAGTAGCGCTTGGTTATTCGTACAAATACCAATACACCGATAATTCTCAAAGAGGAAAATTTTATAGATTTCCTTGGTCCTTCAAGGCTCCTGTAGACGGTGCAATATCGACCGAAATGAGTCAAGCATTAGACGAGATCGGATCAGAACAATCATCGAACTTTTGACATTGATCCCTTTACCTACGAAGCCAAAAGCCGTAAACTAAACCGACTCCAAAAAATTGCTTAAGACAATCCTAAATCGAAACAGCGAATCGATAGACCACGCCATTTTCAAATATCAGAATGGGTTCAGGAAAAGAAATGAAATGGTATTTACGAAGGCATATTTAATCTAAGAGCACTAAGTGAAAGGTATTAGGAACAACAGAAAGAGCTATGCATATGCTTCATAGACTATAAGAAGGTTTTTGACATAGTCAACCACGACAAGCTAATAGACAATCTCGAGTTAGCTGGGATCGACGGGAAAAAATGTACGAATAATAGCAAGTCTATACTGGGAACAGGCATCAGTTGAACGTACCGAACAGAGAAATCCGGAAGGAATATAAATAATAAGAGGGGAACAAACAGGAATGTGTTATATTGCCTATCTTTTTTATATCGTTACTGAGCTAATTTTCAGAGTGGTTTTAAGTAGAGAAAACGGAGTTTGGGTTGGTGGTAGATGAATAAGCAACTTGGGGTATGTGGATGACACAGCAATTACCTCAGAAATGGGACCAACTGATAAAACTGAGGTATTAAAATGAACATCAAAAACAAAATGAAAAATGGTGATAAGCAAGAAAAAGGAAATACCCAATGTGAAATTTAAATGGATCGGCAACAGGTTGAGCAGGTCATCAAGTTTGTGAACCTTGGCAAAATATATCGAACAATTACAAATGTGAAGAGGAAAAAAGGAGAAAAATCGAGCTTGCAAGGACATCTTTCACCAAAATGCGACCTGTACTGACAAGCCAACAATTATGTTTAACATCACTAATACGGTTCATTAAGTGCTAGGCCTGGTCAACACTGTTGTATGGGGTAAAAACATGGACAATCAACGAAAATATCGCAACAGCGCTCATAACCTTTTGAAATGAGGAAAATGAAGCAAAAGCTAAGAATAAGCTGGACAGGACGTATCACAAACAAAGATGTGTTACTATTGGTAAGTCATTGTTCGATATCATTTTAGTTAGGAAGCTATCGTTTGCTGGGCACACCATTAGGCACGATTCTATGCAGCGAGACCTGATGAAAGGCTTAGTGGAGGGCAAATGAGGCAGAGGGAGACAAACATTACAGTGGAGTGACAAATCACCCGATGGACTGGTTCCACCTTCGTGAACGCCAAGCGAGCCACTCAATGCAGGAAAAGATGGAGATCTTTGCAGCGCGATCCGATCAAGGGTGGATTGGAGGGCAAACGAGGAAGAGGGAAACCAAGTATGAGATGGAGCGACAGCATCATCAAATAGATTGGTTTCACCTTCATGGACGCCAAGTGAGCCGCTCAAATAAGGAAAACAGGGGAATATAGAGATACAGGACGTCAATCGACAAGCCACGCTGCGGTAGAGACATAGGTAATAGTGACAAAAACATAACATCTTGCTTCCTATGCAGTAGCAGTTATTTCTCTAGGACAACGTCTTGCCGTAATTTGTATTTTTTCTTGATAGTATTACGACTCCCGTCTTCTACAACGTCTTTTCGTAATTGGTATTTTTTTCTTGATAGTATTACGACTCCCGTCTTCTTAATGCTAATGTAGAGAATGAAATATCACCATTGCTAATCAGAAACTGCTCAGATGTTTTCCGCTGTTTAACACATGACCAATCATGTCGCAGTGTAATAATAATAAAGAATAATTTGTCCTGCAACCACCTTTGATGGCTTTTTTGCTTACGGTATCGAACGGCTTCGTCAGGTCCTAGAAGACAATATAAATTTTGTTCTGCTCTTGGGATCTCTTAGCGCTGTTTGTAAACGAATATCATATCAGCAATACCACGGCCTCCAAGTTAAATTGCTGTTTAATCGCAGCGGCAACTACTTACTAAATGGGGTCCACTTCAAAATCTTCCATAATGGGTGTCCTGTGGGGTGTCCTGCAAGGCGTCATACAGTGCTGGTCTGGATCTGTTGACACGAGTTCATAGATAGCTCTCGGCCAGTCAACAGTAGTAATAAACTCAACGGCTGCACAAAGGGTCGTCGTATTTCGTTTGCATACCGTAAGTCACGTGTTTTTCTAACATTCTAGAGGTAGAACTCGACACAGGCTTCCCCCAGGGGTCGGGCTGGGGGCCCCAGACGTATTCTTAATATGTCGGACCGCTAAGTCAACTCCTTCGCATGTTACGGGTCTTATATACTATTCGCTGATGACACCCAGCTCCTCAAGTCAATCTATCCCACTTGTCTAGACACCCAATCCCATGCTTTCGTAAGTCTAGAAAGTACAATATCTAAAGTTTCTTCGTGGATGACCGAAAACAAATTAAAAATGAACGAATCCAAAACAGAGTTTATAATATTCGGGACGAAAAAGCAGCTATCGAAAGTTCGGCAAAGTTCTATCAAAGTAGGTGGTGACAGTATAGAAGCGAAAAGTGTCGTACGGAACCTCGGATCCATGTTCGATTGCGAACTCAAAATGACCAACCATGTGCTAAAAGTGTGTTATTTTCAGCTACGACAGCTTCGAACCATTCGAAAATATCTCACGCCTTCGGCGCTCAAGATACTTATCCACGCTAGTGTAATATCACTCTTGACTACGCTGTATGGGATAGCCGAAACACAGCTCGACCGGTTGCAACGGCTCCAGAACTATGCAGCCCGGATAGCTACACGGGAGTTTAGTGATGTCGATAGTTCATACGTGCTCAAAAAACGCCATTGGCTCCCTATCAGGGCAAGAATCCAATACAAAATTCAGCTATTGACATATAAGGCCATTAATAACACCGCACCAAAATATCTGCAGGATATGCTAAAGGAACAACCCAGTGTTAGGAGTACGAGGGCATCGAACAGCGGACTACGTCTTATTGAACGCAAATCGCGCCTTATGTTTGGAGGCGACCGCGCCTTTAGTGTATCTGCCCCAAGGCTTTGGAACAAACTCCCTGCATCGCTAAGATCATGCCCGAACATCGATAGTTTCAAGCGACAGCTCAAGACACATCTCTTTAAGGAATTTTTAATGTAATGTACTTCATTATGAATTGTTAATCATGCATGCTTTTCTTTTAGTCAATCTTCTATTAATCAGTATCATATTCATGTATAATGTATCAGTATCATGTTTTGTTTTAGTATTGTAAAGTGCCATGAACATGTATATGGTATAGTGCTATATAAAAATCTTCAAATAAATAAAATAAATAAATAGATTGCCCCCCTCGGCAACCAATGTGGTGAAGCTGTTTATTTTAATGTTTTTACCGTCAATCCATGGTAACTTCATGCAATCTTGTATGGTTCATCTCTAGCAGCAAGTAGACCAACAAATATCAGTTGACACTTCAGCTTGACAGGCGTAAACCGCCTGTGCAGGTCAGCTGGTATAGACCAATCCAGTGCTTGTTTGCGGAAATCGTCTACATAGTTGCTTGTCGGACCGCTTGTGTCTTGATCAACAAGGCAGAACTTTGTTGTTCAACCAAGAAGATTAATTTACAGCTTGGTTTAATCTCAATTTTGGTCCGGTTAGACTGCTTGTTTAAATGTGTGACTTGCTCTTTGATAGATCTGCCTAGTGTTTTGCGGCATGTTTAGGCATATATCAGTCAAACTGCCTAGCTCACAGTATTGCGTGGTCTTCGGTAGATACGTCTACTGCTTGACCATAGGCCTAGCCTACTCTGCTGTCTGGTCGTCGGCCCCCTCATCTGCTGCTATGCCGCATATTTCAATTGTGTCCGGGTCGAACCGTCAGGATGTTTTACGCACTTTTTTTCGGATAACCCACCGTCGTAACTATTTATCATTTTTGCGAGTAAGAGATAATGTGTGCTTTCCCCGTCAAAGAGATATAATTTCCAAGGTGCACCTCAGTCTATCGTAGAGTAAACTGGTTTGTTAACCCTTACAGACATTTTAGACCGCTATCGCTTTCAAACTACACCGTTGGCTGCCGAAATTGAATTGATTTTATTTCGGCCGCGATAACTACAATTTTAATAACTTTGGCTCAAACCACCATCTTTTTAGGTATTCTTATTTATTGAGTCTGACAGCATTGCGTCAACAACATTCTTTCAAAGTAAAAACACCATTTCAAAGTAAAAACATCATTTCAAAGTAATTTAAATAGTATAGTTCTTACTCCTCCATATCTATATGAAAGGAGTGTTGAAAAATAAATAATCCAACAAATACTAATTGTGCTTAAAAGAGGGTTGAAACTAAATGAACATGCTTGATCACTGGTGTTTTTCTTATCATCTACTAACAACGCAAATACATTTATATTGAGTAAATTGTCATAATTAAAGAGGTATTGTTCATATATAAATTATGCTGTTATGTATTAAATAAAGTGTTTCTATTAAAAGGCTTCTATAAAAAAAAGGTAGCATACATATCTTAAATCTTCATTTTGTCTAATACGATGAAAACACAAATCTGGTTAGTTTTATGCTAGTGTTGATTTAATAAAGTTGCACTGGTATCATGTCAGTTAAATGAAGTTGCACTGGTATCATATTAGTGTGGTATTCTAAACTATTCGTTTATTCATGGTAATGGTGATTTAATAAGAAATATAAATTGTTCTTCACTGAAGTAAATTAATTCACATTTACTTTTGAATACACACTAGGTTAACATATAAGCAACAAAATTGTGTCCCAGTAAATCTGAGAAAAACTTACAATATTTGCAAATTTTAAGCTGTATATTGATTACATTGATAGTGTTGTTATGTGTCTTGTGAAGTTATAGTTTCTATTAAATGTTACAGCAATGTTTACTTGTGCCGGTTCTGACTTTCAATGCAACAATGGCCAGTGTGTTTACTACAAGGACCGCTGCGATGGCATGTCTGATTGTAATGACGGTTCAGATGAGGATGACTGCGGTAAGAGATGCTGAGGACAATGACAGCTTTAGACATTTGAACCTATCCTTGATCTATTAATATTGATATATATATTATATATATTTGTGGTTAAATGAATAGTTTTCGAAGCAATAGTATGCATTGATAAACCTTATTGTATATTTATATATTTATATTGATAAACCTTATTGTATATTTATATATTCGTTACAGACAGTTTGAA
>LQRL01035334.1:40575-55663 GCA_001703475.1 Hydroides elegans
ATGAAGTTCGCCAAATAGTACTTTCAATAAGCTATAGACAGTAAAATCGTATTATTAATGTTTAAACAAAATAACAAATTAAAACTCAATTGATTCGACGCGGATTACTTAGAATCTAACAAGTTAATTATATTATGTATACTATTCTATATCATTGATAAGCTTTAGTGCCGTGCAAGCATCCTGACCAGTTCCAATGCACTGATGGAGAGTGCGTTTGGCCAAACCAACGTTGTGATGGTTTTCGAGACTGTGCAGACAGATCAGATGAAATGCAATGTGGTACATAATTATCGTAGCTTGTCAATTTGATCAATTTTAATTTTGTTGTTGCTGTTTTCACTATATGAGTTCCTTATACTCTATGTACTTTTCATGTTTCTTTATTTATTGAACACGTCACGAGAAGCAGCTATAAAGTTTAGATTATAAGTATTTTTGAGCATTTAATTTGATATCGAATCGTATATCTGCTAAAATTTCTTATATACATATGTTGACCTTATAAAAAAAAAATGAAATGAAATTTAAAAAAAAGTACCACAGTTGTAAAGCGAAAACCATGCTTGAAAGGAGGCAACGTCATACAATAATCGAACATGTTTTGTTTAGACAACAACTTAATAGATTTACCGGGTTTGTATAGAATAGTGGTACGCGATTATCAGATATAGCACCATCATCAAATTTGTGCAAATGTAGTATTGTTTAAAAATTGATGATAATGAATAGGATAAGGTTTATTTAAACATCTAATTATCTTGCTTTAAACACAATTTTGTTTCTTTAGATTCCTGATTCTTGCGTGTCGCTTTGCTCGCACATTACTCCGAAAAGAGAGTGGTTCTATAGTTGGTCTAAAATATATTTCTACGACTAATACTAGATCATGTTTACATTTCCTTTGAATATGCTTTTCCAGAAACATCAACATGCGAAGACTACGCTTTCAGATGCTCCAATGGTCAGTGTATTTGGTATCAATTTCGTTGTAATGGGGACAGAGACTGCAACGACGGCATCGATGAAGACGATTGTGGTATAATCTGAAATTTATATGATACTTGATACACAATTCACTTTAGAAAATTATTAACTGCATGATAAGGTATACTGATATCAGATTCAATGATTATATACTTATTTGCTTTTTCTGTATAGTTAAACATTGTTCTTGGTAAAAATCACGTTTCATGTTATTCAAAATGATATTCAAATGCCACATACGTACATCAATCGATAAAATATAGTTAATTTTCGTGAAAATTGTATTGATCTCAGCATATCTGAAACCTTGAATTGATAAAATGCTATGCCACAAAGTTGATTTTGTTTTAGACAAGTCAGAGTGTGGATCAGATTACAATCGATGTTCTAACGGCCGATGTTTTCATGATGTTCAGCGATGTGATGGTGAACGCCACTGCAGTGACGGGGCTGATGAGGACGGATGTGGTAGGATTGTGTTACAATTAGGTTATGAATGCATACATTATTATATTGCTTAAGAATGGGTGTTTCATATCGCTATCTTTTGATATTGTGTGTACATAATATATACATAGTGTCGCAATTTTCCGTATCGTAAACCTTACATCGTTATTGATGCGATTGAGTATTCTTGCTTTTCAAATGAATATATACTAGTGATAATTGTTTATATCATTTGCACATATTGTCGCGATTCAACATATGTGGAAATGCAACCGACTTTCATATAACAGTAGAAAGGTTGCTTTTATCTTGAGAATATGTTTTTTTTTCATATACTACCTTATTTTAATAATATTGACCAAAAAAAGTTAGACTCTGAGCGGGTCTTACATAGTTACAAAACATGAAAATATTTTGCAACTGGTTCTTTACAATACATATGCTAATATGCTTGAGAACCAATCTTGTATGAGAAGGTTATTAGCAAATATTGCATCAGCCGTCTTATAAGTATTTTCATGTGTTTTATTATCAATAAGCTGTCTAAAATGATTTATTAAATATGCATTTCAGCTTTGAATTGGACGTTTTTTATTGAAAACAATTAAAGTAAACCTGCTCATAATTGCGATAAAATGCAGCAGAAAAGCAAAGCATGCACTGATGCAACGTAATGTTTTAAATAAATGTTTTTTTTTTGTATCGCCAACGTCATAGACAATTTTGATACGTGATTCAAAGCTTATGTTTAATTACAATAAACCCATTCATAATCGTTTCACAACCAATTTTAAGTTCATTAATCTAAATGCATATTCGGAACCCAAGATTAAACAATAATCATTTTTAGATTTATATTTCATTTTCATTCAATTGAATTTGCATTAACAAAATACAATACGTTTAAATAGGTTATATGAACATCATCATGGGACACAAAAATTGCAAATCAAAATATCAATTAATTAGAAATCCCTTATAACTGGTACATTTATTTTTTTAGTATATTCAAGTTGATTAGCTATTGCGGCTTTAAATACCATTTCATCTTAATTTGTTCATATTTTTAGAGTCAAACACGTGTCCGTCATACTACTTTGGTTGTTCAAGAGGACGATGTATTTACTATACTTGGCGATGTGATGGAGGCGACGATTGCGGCGATGGATCGGATGAAGAAGCATGCGGTAATTGATTATTTCAAACGCTACAAAACATTTTAATACGTGTAATTTAGTTCAGATAAAGAAAAATACCTTTTTAATGCAATATTGCAATATATTATAAATAATCTTTAAGCACACAATGTAGCCTGCATTAACATGGTCACATCAAGGCATATACGAGTTATCCTAGCTATTTTTCCTTAAAAGGCTTAACAGATAAACAAGGTTCGCGATACAATTTAAACTATTTCATAAAAAAAACATGTTTCAGCAATCACTTATTTCCATCGTCATACCCATACAGAGTTTCCTTTGATAAAACTAATTGCAATTTGAATTCTATACTTCCAATAGGGTTATAGTCAACTCGCCAAAAATAAACAACTCGCCAAAAAAGCCAACTTGCCAAATTCCAAGTTGCCAAAAAACAAACTCGCCAAATTTTGGTCAACTCGCCAAAAAACGTTGGTAAACTCGCCAAAATTTATTTTGTATTCGAAATTTATTTTTAAAATAAAATTGATGAATTAGTTGAAATAAAAGGAATAAATATTGTTTTTGTAAATAGATTAAGGTAAATTAAAACTTGTTTTGCGCTTGAACAACCAGCCCAACTATTTCAAACAGTGCAAATAGAAGGAAAGACACATTTTAATTTGATGACTTTTAAGTAAGGATTGGCTATAACTGTTTATGTTTTATTAATATGTTTCGACAATAAATAAGCTTATCCATTCAAATTAGAAATTCCTGCCAAATACTTTCAATAGGATGAGCTATGCTCCGGGTTAGGAGGGTAAAAGGTAATCCACTCATTCAAACCCATTGCAGAAACTGTTTGTTACGGATCAGAAAATGCAAACAAACAAGAGCATTTAATACGATTTTTAGGAATATAACCCTTTAGGCAATGGTATCGATACTTCTAAAGTCATTAGAAATATTTAAAAACTGTTGTTGATGATAATCAGAAGTATTATTTTTTGGCGAGTTGACCAACGGAATTTGGCGAGTTGACCAAAGGAATTTGGCGACTTGACCAAAATAATTTGGCGAGTTAACCAAAGCAATTTTGGCGAGTTGTTTTTTTTTTTGGCGAGTTGACTAGCACCCTTCCAATAAAGTATATAGGCTTTTCTCTTAACATTTATAGCTAAATGCTAAATTGTCGATGGTTTGGTAAATTAAGCATTAATCTTCAACTGTTTATGTTATGCGGTCTATGCATAATGTTCCCCTGATTTAAAAAGAAATAATACCGAAACATAACAAAAAGAAAGGGTTTCAATTGAATAAAGGTTAAATTATCATTTGATTATTGAATTGATCCATCATATTGCAGCAGCAACCCAAAACAAATAATTGACAAAAATGTCCCCGTCGCATTGTACGGATAAACAACATCCATATTGTTCTCCGATTCAATATATTTTGATATATGTTTCATATTTCAAATTGTACAGTTGATTGTCTCGAAGAGAATGCTTTTGATTGTCAAAACCTAAAACATTTTTCTGGAAGTCAAGGATGCCTATCACCTTCTGTCATTTGTGATGGAAAACAAGACTGTAGAAACAATAACGACGAAAACTTTTGTGGTTTGCGATCAGAATATATTTTTTTACCTTTAAACTCGTTATCATCTAACATCAGCATGCAATAATATACTATATCATTCATACAATATGGTTTTGATTATAGTTTAACATTGATATGAAGAAGTAATTTAATAAATTAAGTGTATGGTGTGGGTTTTTAATAGTGAAATACATATTATGAATAATAAATTGACCAATAATGTATGTATAGTAAACAATAATATATATATGTTTTATTCTAGTGGATTGCAATGACACTGACCTATCATTCAAATGTGACCATGGAAAATGTTTGACAATCGCTATGAGATGTAACAATAGGAATGACTGCGGAGATCATAGCGATGAGCGATATTGCTGTAAGTGTAAACCATCATATTAGCAAACCAATATGGCATTATGCGAAACGATTGGAATATGTTAAGCTACAATTTACAACGTTGATTTATATGATTGTCAAAGGGCTATCAGTGTTTGTATTTATATTTGATTATGTAGCCGCATGTACAGAACCTTCATTCACATGCAACAACGGTCAAATTGTGTCGGTAAAATATCGCTGTGACGATCGACCAGACTGTTATGATGGTTCTGACGAAGATGGATGTGGTTCGTTACTCTTATGAAATACGATACAAGTATTTAAATTAACCCCAAATAAAAATGTACTTTTATACGATAACTATGTTTACGGCGATATGATTTGTAAGATATTGTCAGAAAATCATGTATATATTGAAATGAATGCAATGTAGTTTATTGGATATATTTAAGATGCTCATGCCATATGTATAATAACACAAAATTAGTTAAACATATAGTTAAACACATTTTCTGCGCATGCGTTTAATTAATAATAACAATACAATCATTAAAAATACTATCCAGTGGGCTGTAAAGCTGATGAACTTCATCTTGACTGTGGTGGAAATAAGTGCTTAGAATACCGATTTGTTTGCGATGGAATAGTTGACTGCCGCAACCAAATTGATGAGAAAAATTGTGGTGAGTACACATGGACTTTTGAATGAGAACATGGCATTGCATTACCATGCATAGATTTGATGTTTACAAATTTACGAAACAAAGTACGATTTGGCATACAAAATACGTTACCTATGCTATGCAGAAGACAAATAGAATGATGATGGAATTCATAAATGATATGATACACATTTTCCGCTCATTAGTCTTATATTTTAATATAGGATGTCCAACATCTGATTTCACCTGTGGCAACCACAGCTGCCTCCCGATGGAACGTATTTGTGATGGAACAGCTGACTGTGACGACCAAAGCGACGAAGTCGTCATTCTATGTATGTCTGAATTGTGCATATTCTTTAAAAGCAACTGAATCATTTTGTGTGGGATTGGGGGTATTTATTGGTTTCAACAAATATAATCTTTATTTAATACTTAAAAAACAAACAACATCTAAAGGAATGACGAGGAAACCATTTTATGCGAGTCTGAATTAAGTTTATAAAACTAAAACAAACATTACTTTAACTGTGACAACAATGACGTCATCACTCAATGTAAACGAAGACCGCAACCTATATGCGAAGCTGAATTTATTATGTAACTTTAGCACAAACCTTACAGCAAGGAAAGCTGAATTAGCGTAATGCCACCTGATTAGTGACTATGGCAGTCGTTTTTAGATTCTTTTGAAGTATACGTTATATATGTTGTTTTTCGACATCAATATCTAGGAGACAGTCAAACAGAACTAGTAGTTATGTGATACGCTAGAATATATTAATACATCAAGAATTGGATCACTGTATTGATAAAAACACCCTTTTGTGTTTACCATCCATCCAAATAATCCCGTTACGCTGCCTAGTTTAAGCACGCTGTGTTTATCAAACGATTAATAGTCGGAGTTAATGTTGTGGCCGTAGTAGTTAAATGTCAAATAATTCTCTTTACTGAAAATAAAATTCAGTTTGTTATTATTGAGAGGATTTTTGGTGGATATGGAATTCTTGATGTCTCAATAATATGTAAAATACAAATGCGGGTAGAATAGTGCAATTGATTAGTTAAAAAAATATTCAAATAGCTTTCACGCAGATCCTTTTACTTAAGGTTTACTCGCGCACAAGTTGTGGGTTGGACTAGGCATCGGATGCATTATCGTCATCATACTAGTACTATCCGTCGCCATTGTGTGTATCAAGAGAAAATTAGAAAGGAAAATGAAGAAAGCTAAGAAGCATCGGAGTAGACGCCGAAGATCTGCCGCCCGTCGAGCTGCGGCCAGAAACAACACGGAAGCCCAGTTCTATGAGGAAACCACCTTCGCCAGTGGAACACGTACTGAACTGTCAGCCAACTACACATCGATGGTAAGAGATCCGTATGGATATGCGGATCTATGGCTTGACGGCGATGTCCATGTGCACGTGCCTGTAGATGAGAATGATTCATATGATGAGGTGCAAATTCATGGGAATACAACGATGACGTTCAAAGAGTACAACGGATCTTACCATGGAAACAAACGACAACGCCGATCGACAAAAGACCCGTACTACCTGACCGTGCTGTTAGCTACCACAAATGATCCAAATCGGATGAGTACCAATGCCAACGACCCGCAAGGCACGAGTGACCATATGATGAGCAAGAATAAACATCAATACCTGAAGCGATGCACAAGCATGCCTTTGTAAGTTAAGCTATAATGGTGATTATTTTGTTTATGCAAACGTAGATTATGTTCTTGTTTATTATTTAAATTGTGTTATAACATGCATTGCATTGAATTAATAGAATCATTCATATATATGAAATCATTGAATATAACATTTTATTGAATTGATTGTTTCATTAATTTGATAATTCTATCATAGATGCAACTCAGCTTTGGAGACTGACTATCTTGCCCTACTGCCAGACGCTTTTGAAATAAGTGACGAAAATCAACCATTGAAAATACGCGGTTCGCAACCAATCAAGACGACTAATAGGGCTTTGTAAGTTATAAAGTGCATGTTCACAAATGGCTAAAACGTGTTTTAATTTAGCATATTTTTTTTCCTATACCCTGGCGACATTTATTTTGTTACGGTACTGGATGAAATAACTTACGAGTATGCTACAAAGTTCAATATATGTTATCATTTTGTTTTTAACTCATGGTATTATTGTGTATAGACATACAGCGAAAAATGACTCTGACTACCTGACCATACTGCCAGACACTTCTCAACATCCTGATGAGATATGTAACGTACGGAATCAATTGTTGAAAAGGCCAAGTTTGATACCAACGAGGTACACCATGCAAAAATTTGAAACACTCACAAGCAAGCCTGTGTAAGTGAGGTGTCAATAGCCATCCTGTTCATAATGCAATTGTATACATGATATGGCTTGTTTGTTACGTAATTAAACATAACTTAACAC
Source organism: Hydroides elegans (assembly GCA_001703475.1). Lineage (NCBI taxonomy): Eukaryota > Metazoa > Annelida > Polychaeta > Sabellida > Serpulidae > Hydroides > Hydroides elegans. The sequence continues at coordinate 48,194 of LQRL01035334.1, forward strand.
AAGCTTGCCACAAGTTCAATTCATGTTTGTATTGTGTTCCAAATTCATGACTTATATCTTATAGACGCAAATCGAAACTGGACTCTGACTGCCTCATCATGCTACCAGACGTTGTTGTTGTCCCTGGTGAAACAACTAAAGACGTAAACCAATCTATGGGGCTGAGTGACATGCAACCAGACAAGGCGGAAAATCTAGAATTGATCGATTACACCAGCACGCCTACGTAAGTTAAGTTTCAAATGCATACATTATGTTAAGTGGACCGATCTTGAATTAAGCCTATCGCTGTGCACTTTCTATCAGCCAAATATGAAAGTGGACAAAATATATATACAATACTCACTCGTTATATTATTGTCAATAGTAAAGCATATGCGCATGGTTAAAATGGGCTACATACATAACTTTGCATCACTTAACATGTCAAATGACCTTGTTTTATTCATTTCATTTCGGCATTCAGGTAATACAACAAAAGGTAGATAACATAAGTAGAATTTATGTAACTATTTTATTTAGGATAACATTCATATTATTCCTTGTTTAGACGAAAACCGACCATGGATCCGAACTGCGTGACTACGCTGACGACTGCAACTGATGTTATGTTTGACCGAAGAAACGAAGTCAACCAACCGATAATATTTAGTGACTTGCTACCAACCAAACAAGGCGAAATACAAGGAAAATACTCCAGCAGGCTTGTGTAAGTTAAAAATATGTGTTTAAACATTTAATGGCAGATCCTATCGATTGTTTGCTATGCAATCTGCAACACAAATATGTTTTATTTATTTTATGTAGACCTTGAAATAATGTAACACTTCAAATTAATATCATAAATGTTGCTCTACGCATGTAATTTCGAGATTTAAATTCATTACCCAGTGGCCAAAACTACATGACAATGCAATCGATCGATACACAAACAACTAAATGTGATGAGCCGATGAGAAAGAGTGACTTACTTCCGATTGAGAGTGAAGAAGAAAAGCTGGAAATATAACCCAATATACACTGGTAAGTTAAAGCAAACTGAGTAATAAACTGCAAACGTTGTAGCACACTAATGATTTTAGTATAAGATATATATTTAAATGATAAGTAACTAATTCCTTTATGTTTTTTAGAGTATGTATTCTTTTGTTTTATATTTTAGGCTCAAATCGACTATGGATTTATGTGACTGACCACCCGGAAATCCTTATAAAACAAATGCTTAGACTGTTCGATGTATAGTGAATTGCTATTTTAGTGATGTCGATTGAAAAATGCGTTCAAATATAAATGACACCGATAGGGTCGCTAAATAGCACCATAATATTCTGACTGGTAAGGGTAAAATAATAAGTTGGTGTGTACGTGATGGGTATGCGTGAATCAAATTTGTCGATAACAACCTTTAAACATATGCTTGAGAGAACAGTAAATAAAGATGAAGAGAGAACAGTAAATAAATTAAAGTTTAAAAGAGCTAATGCTAGATTACACCTTATTATGTTTATACTTTATTATGTTAACTCGAAATTGGCATACATTTATTTATCCTTTCAATGTAGCATTGTGTTAGAAATTAGATTGAAACTTTTAAAAATATGTTAAAATATATTTTTCGTTATTGATTGATAATAAAATTACAATTGAACATTGGACATAAAACGTTTTGGGTGTGTGTTAGTTAAACGAGCATTACTGAGTGTAGCACGATCATTTATTAGACTAGGTACCCTGTTTTGTTACTGAAACATCTTATTAGAAATCCAGGTTGTATTTTCCAACTAAAGTGTTTCCAATTAAAGTGTTGTATGTTAAATGGAAAATAAAAAAAAGTAGATTTCATTTGCATGAAATGAATTGTAATTAATATGTATCGTTCTATTTCGAAAATACCTGCCTGTAGAATCAACAACGTTTTTAAGTGAATATAGTAATTGAATTCAAGCTTTGCAGTGTATGATTGTTTTATATATTTTTACGGGGTCATATGAATACATGTTTTAATTAGTGTATGATACAACAAACATCAGTATGATTAATGATAATACGAAACACCCAAACATGAGAAGAAAACTTGAAGCGATGCTTAATATGATTTGTTTCAAAAGTATTTGCTCCTTTTGGCTTCAACGTCTAATGATTTGATGTTAACGTCTCCCCAATGACTATTTGTTACTTCAACTGCAGATGTCCGTTTTTAACTGATCAATTAACCAATTAGTACAAATGAGTACGATGCTTAATTATGTATATTCAGTACGTATTTTGAACATTGTATAGTTTATAGATATAAAATTAGAATAGTAAGTACATGGTTCAATTATCAATACAATTTAAATTAAGATATGGAAAATGAAGTTGGTGGAAATAAATCGTTTCGTTCATTTTCTGGCAAAATTAGTTAAAATGGGCTTAAATATGTTTATTTAAACTGCACTTTATAACTATATAATATCGAGTGATTTATACGTATAACAACTATTTTAGCCAGTAAATTGGATTCAAATATTTTCTATCTAGTTCAATCTCATTTTAAAGTCTTTATTCAATTTCTACCTAAAGACAAGAGTTTATGGTTCATTGTTATAATCTAGTTTCAAGGTAAATACGTTTTAAAAAATTAAAGTCAAAAAGTCTAATAATATGCAAATGTAAAAGTAAACGCATGATGTAGAAGTTTGTCAGTGATAGTTGAATTGTAAGAAGTTAATTAGGTGAATTAGATATAGACATCGTGTTATGTCATATAACTTTCCTTTTCAAAATTGTATATATAGTTGCTTTTTATGTTTTATATATTCCTTTTGCATTTAAAACTTATTGTAGTCACACTTTAGAAAAGGTATTAATTTGTTGATTAAATGTCATTCAACGAGAGTTGGTTCCTGCAAATTTATTTTGTGTCAATGAGGCATTCCAGTCAGACATGTAATAATTTTGTGTGTTGCCAATTAATTCGTTGCTTACATACCAAAAAATATACAAGTTTGGCTATTCATAATACGTCAAAGGTGTAGAAATACGAATTTATGAAGCTGAATAACTAAATAAAACTGCAATAAGAGTTTGTTGTTTTTTTTGCAACCTAGAAATTCCCAATATGTTCCCATTGGAATTTGTGTATGCATTTAGCATACAATTTAAATGAGCAAATTGTTTTTGTATTAGCAAATGTCAATCACTTGTATGTAAAAGTCATCACTTATATTAATCTCCTTAAGAGTTATGTAATAAGATATATGGAAAAAATATAATCAAATTATCGATTTCATTGTCAGTTTTTAAAGTTGACTATTAATGATGTTTATAAGAATACTTTCTATTAGAACTTTGAAATATCAAAACAGGAATACGCCAAATACTCCAATATAAAATTGCATTAATAGTTTTCATAACATTTATATACTACATTTTAGAAACGAATTCTGACTAAAATGACGTAATACAAATACGACTCTCTTATATTATTTATCTCAAATGCCCAAACATATTTTACAATAGGATATTAGAAAATGTTGTGTCCGATCATTGTTAAATCATATTTTTTTAAATTATGTGGATGAATATAGGATTATCTCGGGTCGAAATTGTCCTGTATTATCATATCACAATTTTCACCGCTGTTGGAGACGTCAAGCGGAGCCAACACATGTCTCCACAGTAGTACACATGTTACACACTACACCGCTCCAATCTCTTTCTAAAGCCTAACAATTCGAAACGAAATGCTAGAATCAGGGCCTCGTCTTTTCCTATCAAATTTAATGCTAGCTCATGTGCGTCAAAAAAGTTGAACCGCCGATCATGAAGGGATCCAAACATGAATGATACATGATGTAACCCCATTACTTTCCCCAGTTAGTATGTTCTAATTTGCTTGCGGTGCCGTATAAAGGAAGTGTTTTAATAGGGTTACAGTAAACTCGCCAAAACACCAGCTCGCCAACTTTTTAGTTATCAGTTTATGTACGATTGTCCGATGTGTATGCTACGAGATCATATTTGCTAATTTGTCGCAATAATGTTAAATAAATGTGTATATAATGTACCCATGAAAGTAAATATTGGATCAGATAATGCTTATTTCCCTCTAGATAGGTTGATTGTAGTATATTTGTTCGTATGGGATGAGCGGTTTAAAATACGACTACCATATGATATTGACCTTTCTGAGAAATATAATTTGGAAAATTTGACGTATTAGAGAAACGGGTACATACACACGGTTATCATGATTAACAATGCCAAATATGAGATTAAAATTAAATATAATACATTGTCTAAAATTATTTAAACCGCGGTAAAAGCACCGACTCATGGATTTAGCAACATTTGTAGCTTTTACCAGTTTTGTCATTACAACATCTAACACGTCTTGCAATGTATTCCTTTTCAAAAGTTCGAAACCGAGTTTTTGACGGGATGTGTTTTAAACGACTAATCACGATGTGAATGTTCGACTAACATCTTAAGTATTCGTCGCTACGGATATTTCGGATGTAAAGTGTATCTTAGTTCTATGTCGGTGCATTAAGAAAACAGAAGGCTATTTTAGCATGGGGCCAAATATAGTTTTCCACGTTGCTTTGAAAGTTGAGTTGGATTAACAACGATTCTGGAATGGGATTATCACAATACATATGCTCAGTTAAAGCTGCATACATTGTGCATACAATATTTATAAAATGAATCATCAAAACTGATCTTGATTTAAATTACCCTGTATAGCAACAAACACGACGATGAACACATACATTTTTTTAGAAATAGTAGAAACGCATAGAAAATGTGTCTTTGAAATAGTAGATCACTGTATAATGGTGGCATTCTGTCTTTACTAAACTCCGCGTACTACTCAAATTGCTCTATAAAAATAAATATGAATTTCGTGCATGCACTTATAAAGCTTGCACAAACGCTGGTGTCACCCAATCGAGGTCTTATTAATTAAACCAAAAGTGTATTTGTGTTGTGAAATGTATCGGTGCTCTTATTCATCAGTACCCCGGTTCAAACAATTTGGTACGTAAGTGTTTTAAGTGACGTCTTTGTTTTCTCTCTATATCATTTAAATAGTCGTTGAAAATATGTTTTCACAAGCCAATTAAATAGCAATAATGGCATTGTGACCAGTTTACGCTTTATAAATTTCCACTGTGTATGTACGACATACCGCCATTGATGTTGACAATATAAACTGTTTGAAATTTTCAATAGCTTTTAAATTTAGGTTAACTATATGCGATGCTATAAAAAGGCATTTTGTTCAATTTGATTTTCCAAATTATATATATTCCGTGTTTGCATCGGTGTGATGCGGGTTGTCGTTAAATACTAACCGTTCCTATCGTCCCACTGACTATACAATTAGCTCTTAGAACTTGATTTATCACGGGGGGAACACAAAAGTATACGTCTCTCAAATTCATTAAAAAACTCACATACCTTTTCACACGACATGAAGACAATCCGTTACATAGTTGTAGATTGTGCAACATCCAAAACTAAATATGTAAGTAGGTAAATGTTGAAGCTTCTGAAAGAGCTTGTCTCATATATAGCGAATATTGGAACAACTGGTCATCTACATTGCGAAACTATAAAACAACTTGGTCATATAAAAAGAAAAATAATCTAATTGATTCATGTTAATGTTCAATGCAAACAATTGTTTTTTTTTCATATATAACTGTAAGGTTTAGTATAACCCTGGCAAAGATTAAAGGTTTTACCTAACAACTACATTTATCTTTTAACCATAATTTTGTTTCTCCACGTATGTGTTGTGGCAATGAAAATATTTTAATGGACGGCATCCTCCGCGTAACGTGAGTGCAATAAAAATGATTAAGACATTTAATCATTTAAATTTGATCAGAATCAAATCGAAGGTGCCTACGAGCGAAAGAAAATCAAATATGACGACCTACGATCAGAATGCGAGAAAATGGTAACAGTCACGGTGCTCACCGATACAGATAGGATACAGAGTTTTTATATATCGATCAGTGTGGACAATGTGCAAGATCAGCTGAATCAAACTTAACAAAAGAAAGAAAATCAGCAAAAAATGTGTGAAAACTTATAAACGAGCATCAAATTGAAACGGAAGGACGTGAATTGGTAACCATCAAGATTGAATCGGCAGAATGCAGGAACTGGCTTATGCGTCAAGCCCACCTTTTCTTAATGTTTTTACTACTGATGACAAAGGAGTAAATAGTGGATCGTCAAACAATCATCCGTAAGTTCTAATTACACACTTGGATACCAACCAGTGACTGCCGTGTTAGGCTGACTACAGCGCGGTAAGACAGCAAACCCACCCGGAAACAGATTCAAACAGCATGTATCGGTCGGCCGGCAACCAAGCAGTTTCTACTAGGCAAATAAAGAGGAAATGTCCCCAAAGGGACCCAAAAGCGGGAAAAGATGAGTCGATACAAAGTCCTGATATCCGGAGTACAAACCAAAACACAATACCTGATGAACGAAAAAATAAAAACGACCGGGTTTATGGACGGGTGTTTAAGAACCGAAAAGGTAGTTAAACTATATCAAGCAAATTTCTTAAAACACATCAGCAAAGCACGGCCCGAGATAAGGCGGAGAAGATCAACGACTCGGAGACACACTACCGTGCTCAAGATAACCGTGCTACTGATGACGTATATGAACAGAGTCGCGAAATAATAAATTGGCCATCCAGCAAACAAGAATGGAAACAGTTCGAAAAAGAATTGGTCAAGATCCTTGTACTCACCGTCAGGCAAGGTGAAAGACATTAAGACCATTTGTGCACTGTTTGCAGCAAAAGATTTGGAATGAAAGAAAGCAAAAGTGACCAATAGCTCAGAGAATACACGATACTATAAGAAGACCTAACTACAAAAGGAACTTAAACTATCATCAGACCGATGAAAAGATTAAACTCAGAGAAAGATATACAAAGGAAGAGTTCCTGTTTAGACATATTGCTCAGTCCCACATGAACCGGTAAAGTTTGCCCTACAACAGTACCAAATTTCTACAAAAATTGCAGAACATATTTTGGAACTACTTCAATTAACTAATGTTTGGATTTACAGTGGCCGACTATACAATTAATTTGCAGCGACTTGGAAACGGCATAATATTGGACCAACCATACAACTGCAAAACATATTTACCACTGAAGGAGAAAGAGCATCGGTAGCATATTATCAAATGATCGTCCGTACAAAATGACCAAGGTCATAGTCATAGTTAAAACTGAAACTTAGTTGATCATGATCATTCTCATAGGCTGAAACGGTGCACGGCGGCCGAGTTGGTCATATTCATATTCAAAAGGTTAAATGGGCACGGTGGCCAAGTCGGCCATGGTAAGTTGCTTAACCGAGGTACGTCGCTAGTTGGTCATGCCCATAGTAATAGGCTGAAACGGGGCACTATGGTATAGTTAATATAAGTCACACGAATTTGTAACTT
>LQRL01035385.1:12857-28632 GCA_001703475.1 Hydroides elegans
ATATAGTTCATATTTATATGAATCAATTAATGATTTCATATACACTGGTGATATCAACTATATGGAGAGTTTGACAATTATCTCATTTTGTTGCATCGATTAATAATAACCATTTTGTTAAAATAGGAAAATAGACATGACTTGTAACTTGATTTTGTTTAGAAAAAGAGCAGTAATGGTGAGCCATGTGCCAAATGTTATTGGCTGTCTACTTCAAACAATATCTGTTCCTGCAAAACAGCTAGAAATATTTATTGTCGGCAGATTCATACAAGGCATAAGCTGCGGTATGGTTTCATATACGCAACTTTACGAATTACCATTGTATTAATAGTATATATTTATTAGCATTTCATTCCACATTTCAAAAGTGATATCAAATATTGATCAGGTTTTATTTCACAACAACGATAAGCACGCAGAGCTATTAAGAAAACATTGATATGCATAAGTAATATTAATGTATTAAAGGTATGTATGCAGCAATCTGCACAACCTATTTGACCGAAATTGCTCCACTCAAATTAAGAGGTGTTGTTGGGTGCATGCATGAAGTAAGCTTCTCTGCTGGAATTTTGATTGCAAGTGTGGTGGGACTCAATGATGTAATAGGTATAAATCTAATGAATACATTTTGACAGTTTCTCATGAATTGAGATATTCGCCTCAATGAAGTGTGATGTGCCTTTATCTCACAAAAATGTGTTTTACGTTTGGCAATATGCATATTGTATCCAAATGATAAATAATCCTTTAGTATGAATTTGAGACATACTTTCAATCCATATTGTGATAATGTGTTTCCATTATATACAAACAACACACCATTATATACATTAAAACAAACAACAAATTAGAGTTTATATGTTATAATTCTTATATGTTTATCTCGTTTTCACAGGCACATCAACTCTATGGCACTACATCACGCCCCTCAGTTTAATTCCAGTAGCTCTTTCCTGTCTGGCATTGCCTATGTTCCCGGACTCCCCGCGCTACCTCATGCTTTATAAACAGGATGAAGATGCAGCAGTTAAAGGTGATTCAATCTATTTCGCAAAGAAGCAGCTTAGTTTAAGAAATAACTCAGGAATATGGAAACCATCTCACCGATAATGGTTTACCGATACTAGTTAACGATGCAAATTGTTCTTTTTATATTAATGACTTTTAGACTAATTGCACTTTGCACATTAAGAACAATAATTAATGACGAGTCCTAATTTAATCAAGCGTTTTATCTTCTAAAGCTTTGCAGTTTCTCCGTAAAGTGTCTGATGTATCTGAAGAAATGAAAGCGATGGAGAAAGAGGCAATTGAGTGCAACAAAAGTAAACAAATGACGATTTCCGAGCTAGTTAAAACACCCCATATCAGAAAACCTTTGTTCATTGTTTGCTGTCTTCAGGCCATGACATCACTTACTGGAATTTCTATCGTGAGTTTAGTTTGTTTCATACCCTTTAGAATTCGTTTACCTATTATTAGAAACTAGATATTACCAAGTATATCTTTATTGTATTCAAAAACATTTAAAGATCAAATTAATTATATATGTAAATCTCGTGTTTATCTTGCAACTGTGTATATTATAAGATGTTTTCAGATTCTATACTACTCGACGACAATATTTGACGCGGCAGGTGTATCTCGAGCACACGGACAGTATGCTGTCATAGGACAAAACTCAATATTGTTACTGATGTCTGTTATTGGTGTAGGTTGAAAATCAATAAAAATGATAAGATAGAAAAATGTTTACTCATTTATACAACTTAATTTCATACTATATTCATTTGTTTATACAGGATAAAAAGTTGTGGAAAAATCTTTTTGATTTTATTTAACTTTAATCTATTAATTAGTAAGAATAACTAATTTCTTATAATTTGCCAGAGCTGTGCATCGATTTGTAAGTTACTGAGATTGCATGTTCTCTTGATATCGTATAATTCACATTTACTGCGAAGCACTGAATTGTTTCATGTTAGAATTGCCAATACTGGAAATTTCCTATCCACAATTTGAATGTTACTAAATATTGGTGCTTGTTCAAGGCTTTGCTGATGGACAGGGTAGGCAGAAGACGTTTGCTTTTGGTCCCACTTGCTATCATCGTAGTGTCGCTGGCTATCCTTACCGTCGCAATTCGACTGCAGGTATAACATATTGACCAGCATATATTTGAAAATATGTTTATTTCAATCTTTATCCAGTAGTTTAAGCAGGCCTTGAAAGCATTTCTTTAACTATAGTGTATCACTTTTGCAAGTGTTTCCTATTCATCATTTTAAGATAACACATAAAATATATCTGTGCATAATAAGCAGACACTATGATAAATAAGACAAAGCTTGAAAAAAGGGAAGGACAGGAAATGCTTGAAAAGTACGAATAAGACTGCAGCGAAGGGTGGGGATAGGGGGCTTGGTGAGGGCTTGGCCCTAAACGATGGCTTGTTTCTAATAACTGTAGTTTCTATATTCGGCACGGGTGAGCGCGCAGCGTTCACCGTGCCTTTATAACATTCACATGTTTTCGGGTACCAATCCTATTACTGCTAAAATTTACTTCCGGTTGAGCGTGGGCAATAACCACATGGTGATTTTGTAGATTTTCGCATTTAATTTCACGTATATGTTTCTATCAAATATATGCAAGATGTGGAGATACTAACAGTATCATTTTATTATTTTTACACAAATACTTTGTTTTAGACAGTTTCTCAAGTCATAAAATTATCTTTAAGTAGTGTGAGTTAATAAAATTTTGATACAGTTTTTTATTCTATGAAATGGGCGATAAAAGATAAGCTCCACTTCGAATACTTAATAGCTGTCATTTGGGTATCTAACCTATTTCAGAACATTAGGTATAGCAATCAAACAACCAACAGCGAAACAAAAACAGAGAAAATGCATTTAGTGTGATAAAATCGTATTTTAAAGAAATCGAATAGAATTTGCATGGTAACAATAATCGACGTTATTTTAAATTGCGCAAAATAACTGTTACGTCATACATGAAGCAAGTGGCAATTAACGTCTTAAATAGCAGGTGGAAACCAAAGTGCTTAGACAATCCAGTATACTCAAAGATACAAATAGAGATGAAGCATTAAGTGTTAAAATAAACGATATGTAATAGTGTTAACCGAATTTGGTAAAATAATTATACATAAACAAAAAAAAAAACTTTTTTTTTCTATAAGGTCCTAGCACAACCTTAAGTTTATTAATTTATTTTATTTGAATTGTTAAGCAGCAAATCGTAAATATATTGCTTATATATTGCTTATATATTGTCATTTTTCGATTTCGAATACACAATAACAGCTGCAAAAGGAGATCAACCATATACATTTTTCTATGTCTCATAATAAAGACACTTCTTAAGATAGATCTAAAGAATTATAGACGAAAAAAGAGTATGAAATGGGAAATACATATAAATGTGGTTGCAATAAAAAATATACATAATTTGTTGATGATTTCAGCTACATGTAGGTCTATAATTGTTTGTTGGAAAGTACATATTTTGCTGACATTAAAAAATGGTAAAATTGTGGAATAAACTATTTAGATTAGTTTATATAAATCCCGGGCCATTTTACGGTAGTACATTTCTAGTTTAACATATTAGCCATATAATCATTCTATGGCAACTATTGAACAAGTTCAAAACCTTAAATTGTATATATATCATGACATTATATTTCACTGTTATAAAAAGAGCAACTATGAAGCTTTAAGCTATCTGAGTATCATCGCATCAGCAGTTATCGTCGGTGCCTATTCCGCTGGCTTGGGTTAGTATATTAATCAATCCATGCATCTATATGGAGTGGCCAAATTTTTCTTATGAATTTCATATTCAGATCAATTCACTCTTAATGTTAAAATATTGTCCTTAATTCTTATATTGCGAAATGTCTATGAATTTTAATCATCCATGAATGCAAAGTCACATATATATATTAAGTTATCATAACTATAATGGTTGATAATAAAAATGCATTTTTTGTAACGAGCTCATATTATGTTTTTTAGGAACTGTTAGCGCATTGGTCGGTTCTGAAATGTTTCGCCAAGGACCAAGAGCAGTTGCCTTGTCTTGTGCAGGCATGACGAAATGGTTTTTCTTTTTCGTGGTCATGATGAGTTTTGAGCTGATACAAGTAAGTAATATGATCATTTATACAATGTATGGATACAAGTATGTAATATGATTATTTATCCAAAATGTATTATTTAGATGCTATATCCTGAAATTTGATCGATCTGAGGACAAGAGGTTTAACCAAATAAGTTAATAATATTTATACAGGGTTAACATGTTCGCTCTCAATATTAAACTATACCAATACCATACACATTGTGCATAATCTATAAAATCATTTTGATAATTACAGGATGTCCTGAAAGAGTATACGCTTCTGATTTTCCTTGTGTTGAGTTCTCTTTGGTTGGTTTTTATCTACTTCAAAGTGCCTGAGACAAAGCATCGCACATTTGAAGAGATTGCCAGTCTTTTCGAAGATACCAAACAATCAACTGATGTCAACATGAAAATATGATTAAACCTATAGTAAATGTACAATGTTGATTTAGACAATAAGTGTAATGTATTGTGTTTAATTCGAATTTGAAAATATTTAAGTTTAGGTATATTTTCCTGAGTAACTCAGTAATAAGCAAAGAGAACCAAGACCTATTCAGTGTTTGTGCATGTGACACGAATGAGGGGGCATGCTTAAGTGAGAAAAGGTCCTTTAGGAAATAGCAATAATTATATGAGCTGCATGTTTTGTTAAGAAATTAGATTTCTAATATTATTAAAGAAAATGAATAAAATGAAAATAAATGTTTTCATAGCTCATCATCACTGTGTGCGTGATAAGACATACCTGCATCTAATTAATCACAGGCATTCGTTACCCTGAAGTAATTGAACGCAGCATAATTAGATAATTCCAAATTCCAGTGAAGCGTGAAAAACACGTTTTCCCAACATTTAACGATATTCGCTGCGACTCATGTCGCCAAGAAATTAAATATTTATTACCGTGTTTTAGTTACGAAAACCTTAAACTATCTATAGAACATAGCCATTTTCCTCTCCTCCCGATACTCATTGAGTGATGATCGAAATCAATGTTTTTTAGCTCTTCGATAAAACGAACGAGATAATTGTCAAACGGATTCCAGATTATTCGTTTGCGAGACCATCTATAATTAACATGACTGAAACTAACCAACGTATATTAATTGGTTCCACATTTGGAAAAATATAGCTAAATAACCGGACACTTCTTTTGTTGTCGAGTATAGATAAAGTTACACAATGACAATGGCATTGGTATCAACGTTGACCGTTGAACTTTAGAGCATACGACATGTTCAAACATTCAAACTTGCAATAAATTTACATTTGGCATCTATCAACTCTGAACCATTGAACCTTAGTGCAGCTCATTGAACGTTTCAAATCCTTCGACATGAATGAAATAACAAAGAGAGAAAGTGAAAATGATAAACCCATGACAGAGTTTTTTGGGTCTCAACATTCACTTTTTGAGGTGTGAGAACGCACTTGCTAAATCGCAGCAAAATTAAAAAAAATATATAGTAATTATACTGTATATGTGTATATTTATTTAATTTCGCGCTGCCCGCGCAAAAATGTATCTAATTCATAGTTAAGCACGCAAAACACATTTAACTGAAAAGCAAGAACATACTCTCAATACTATTTATATCCCCATTTCAATTAATGAAGACGGTCTACAATTATTGCATATAATATTTATAGGTGTAAAGTATCTGCAATAATTATTTAAGTCTTGTTATTTTGTAATAAACGGTTATAAAGCCGGTTTAACACAGTAAAAGTTGTTTTTGGTTATGCTTTTAATTTTATTTATGAGAGACTGCCAACACCACAAAAAACTCCAGCCTGGTTAAACACCCTTAACTATTTATAATTGTTATTTTGTAATATATTTTTTTGTTTTCTGGTTTGAAAACCAGGTTTAAATAAAATATATGAACTATCGTGATCACGTGTGAATTCATGTGTATTTTTTTCCTCAGGTGTGATTTTATTCATCAAAATGTTTCAACCAAGACTAAAAATGGACTTTTGACATAAAACGATTTAGTTTAATATTTCTATTTTAAATTGGTCAGTGTTCATATAAAACTAATGACGCAAAATAGTGCATAAGATAAGTTTTCAGTAAATGTCTCCTTGAATTCGTTGTATTTATTTTTGTTCGACTTAACAACAAACGGTAACATCCAGGGTTGTCATCAAAGTAGGCCTATATAAAATATTCAGATATTCAATAGTCGAGTTCCGGTATGCACCAAAAATTGTTGACTGCTCAAGCATATCATCTTCATTGAAGCATCTTAAAACATAACTATCAATGTCATAGTCCGGTGTGGTTTACCATTCCGTGGGAAATTCCTGTTAAATCTTGGTATCATACATTTTTGGAAGGATTTTGAGGTGCTCTTTTGAAATAAGCATGTTGCCAATTTTTATTTTAAAAAAATATCAGTGTAAATTACGATGGCCGATATGGGAATTTCCATTATAAAAGAATAAATATATTAGATAAAAATGCTGTCAAAATTATCCTATTTGTGCTAATCCTGTATTTGTAGTTTCCAATAGAAATAACATGATTCTTACAAAAGCATAGATAACAAAATATGTAAAACAAACATAATATGGAGGCCGATCAGTCAATTTATATTGAAAAGAGGGATAACATTGCATTTAGATTAATTGTCATTGGACAATGCAAAAGAAACTACGATTTGAATATAATTTTGCTCAGAAGTGTATATTAAACACTTTGTGTTGAATTATATGTTTTGATTACAATCACGATGGCCGGTATTGATAATTACTTTGTCAAAACATAAGAAGATTAAATGTAAATGTATTATTCCCTTACTTGAATTGATTACTCTTGTGTGGGTTCCAACACAATGTTCTTAATACAGACACAATCAAAGATCAAACTATCTATAGAATCATATTACGGAGGCCGATAAGTGATTTTCGATTGTAAACAAGGAATTTATGTTTCATTTGCCATGGGATAATACAAATAAAACTACTTTGTAAATGTATCGTAGCTAAAACGTATGCTTTATACGATGAGGTGCTATCATATCATAAAATTCAATTATTATCATAATGGCCGGATATGGTAAATGATTTGTGGTTATCAATCAAGCAGGCGGAGCGAGTCAGGAAAGTCTGGCTCGCTTCTTGAATCAGACTAGGGGACTCCCAGGAGGGGTCCAGGTGACAACCAGGAAAGACTGGCATAAGTGAAAGGTTCTACTGTTAATTGTCTTGTTTGTGGCAGTGATTTTGCTGGTGGGCTCTGAGGGCATAAAACACGGACTTGTCAACCAATGGGTCAATGTAGTGACATGCGGTTAGAGTGCAAAAATGCAGTCTTAGTCATTTATAATGGGGACATGAGACGTAGAAGGAGGTAGTCCGGGCAACACCCTAGCGATTGGCCTTGTTCGTGTTGTATTAAGGTGTTGGATGGCCGAGAGGGTAATTCCGTTGGTTATCGTGTATGATATCGGTCTGACTCTGACCGGCGGTTCGGTGGGACTTATTCGACGAGTCTCTGCTATTGGAGAAAACTGGCGGGAGATGGTGGGGATGGACTGCTGATGAAGCAGGCAGTCAAGCAGCAAAGTGTTGTTTCGATTTCTGTTATAGCATTTGTATTTCTATATCAACACATTCGGTGATGTAAGTTATTTATTTTCTCTTCCCATTGATGTTATTAAAGGAAACAAGACAATCGTGGATTGCATATCCCCGGCCCCGACTTTGGGCCTCGTCATACGGGGAGCAGCACCAGGCAATACGGGAAGCTATTCCTTTGTTTTTCTATACAAACTGTTTAAAATGTATTTCTTTTGCGAAATCGAAAAGGTGTCAAGATGCTTGAAATGCAACGTCCTTCTCCTCAAGCTTAAGACAAAATCTCACAAGACAACCAAACTTAGGCATGTGATTATATTAATAACTATTGAGGGTTTGCCAGAAAAAAATAAAACTTTAATTGCATGGAGGAAAATAGCTTGCATTAGCTAGGGTTTCATTGGTTTGATATGCCTTCCCTAAACGAAAAAACCGCAAAAATTCCGTTTTTTGGATAATTCGATATGGAGTACATTTACTTTCACGTTAAAATATTGCCAAAATGGGTTCAATAAAGTTGTGATATCTTTGGTAATGTACATTATCCCGGCGTGGCCGAATGGATATAGTGGTTGACTCTCGACTTGAACAAATGCACAATCGCACTGACCAGACGGCGTGAGTTTGAGCCCGGGGAAGAACACATGTTGTCGACATTGTTTTTACGGAAAACGACTAAGTCCGAAATTTCAAAAAATTGCCAAAATTACCTTTTTTGAGAATTTCAAAAATAACCTTGCGAGGCACAGCTTTGGTATATATTTTATCCAGCTGTGGTTTTTCATCCACCTACAGTGAAAAGTAACTGAGATATAACCTGGACAAAACTATCACGGTCCGAAACTTCAAAAAATCGCCAAAATTAATTTTTGTTTCGAAAATTTCAAAAATAACCTTGCGAGGCACAGATTTGGTATATATTCTATCCAGCAGTGAAGTTTCGTCCACCTACAGTGAACAGTAACCGAGATATCGCCTGGACAAACTCATCTGGACGGACGGACGGACTGACAGACGGACAGACGGACGGACAAGGTGCGTTTCTTTATCCCCCGCCCCAGCTAGGGAGGCGGGGGATAATAAACCATTTTCCTCATTCATTCAAAAATCAGGACCTCATAGGTTATGCTATGGCCAACAGTTAGCTTTACATTTGCAATTATTAATAAGAGAATGAAAATGAGCAGGTAACTGTTGCATCGCAAAACAAGGAGACCGGGTGTTATCCATTGATCCTCGAGACAATGCAAAATTGACTGAAACGTTTTGTATGACGTACTTATAAAATATATTTGAATATTAATGAGGATATGCTACATAAATTGATGGCACATGAGGTACGACAATCCAAAAGAAGAAAGTCAGTTTAGCCAATAACTCTATTGACAGAGTCACCGAGCTATGTTACGAGATTTATGACACGGGACGTAAAGTACACTGATTTCTAAATGGAAACGGCGCAGCAATCGATCATGAAATAGGTGAGAATCAGAGAGTATTAAGAAAAGGAAAGGTGAAAACACACAAAAAAATAATTTAATCTCCTAGGCGAAAGATACCAAGAAAAACAAGATTTGTACACATTCTTTATTCACTATAATAATTATATATAACAGGTCCAATCGCGTGACTATTTTAGAAACGCATGAGCTAAATCTTAAGTATTAGGGTTTCACGAAAACAGATTAAGAAATTATTAAATGGATTTGCTTAGAGCAGGAAGCCGTATAAGCTGAACAAGAAGTGCCACATGCAAAGAGCAGGAACGGGCATGCCCCACCGGTCAACCCAGTCTTGCTTAGAAAGCTATCGGTCTGTGGGTGCATCATGAGATACGATTCTTTTGTATAAATTGGATACAAAAACCACAGTATCTTAAATACGTTGTATATGAAAAGTTCTTTCCGGCCATCGTCACTTCATTTTGATATTATTGGCCGAGCTAGGAAGAAGAATTTGTTTAGCCTAATCACACTGTTTTTTCATTTATTATTGTTCAAGTCTATGTGAAAAGTTAATCACAACGGTTCAATATTTGATATACAAATACCACTTATCGGCCATCGTAAAATCATCTCACTAATCATCGAATAGGAATTATTTATAATACTTATGATAATTTGCTACTCATATGTGCTCACATAAAAGTATAGAGACAATATATGACAAGTAATACATATGAGACTCATTTGATAAAATATTTTACTTATCGGCCATCGTAACACGTAAATCTGTTTGTAATTATTATTTTCCTAGATCAGCTTGATACTGAGAAATATATTCATCATTAATTGAGTAATGCTACTTATAATTACATGCTTAAAAAATGACGGTATAACAAATATTGTACAGCTTCCAACAGGTAAATACCACCTTTCGGCCATCGTAAAATTAACCAACTAAATGTCAAAATAAAAATTGGCAACATATATAAAAATAATCTACATGCATATACCTTTCAGAAAATATATAATAATAAGATGTAACAAGCATTTCCCACGAGACCCATTTTCAGTGGGAAACCAGACAGGACTATCATAGGGATTTGCACATATGTGTAGCAATGCTATGATTAATAGACGTGAGAATTGGTTACCGTCATATGAAAAGCAGCATAAATAAAGTTCAAACCTCAATTTAAAGAAAACTTCTGAAAATTTTATGGAGTCTTGGTATGTTATTGGATAATATAATTGTAAATTTGCAAATCATTCCATTGAAAAATAATTCATCGAGCAAAACAGTTTTGAAATATTCTGTTGTTGAAATTGAGAATCTATTGCGGTCAGTCTCAATCACAGTACACTGATAGACCAATAAGTCTTGCTAATACATAGATTATATCTTTCATGAATATTGAGGATGACAAGTGATCAATAAAATCTATGTATAAGCACTATTGCACTATCAGTATGGTACTATTATTAAGACTGACCGCAATAGATTCTCAATTCGAACGTCACCACGTTGCATGTTATTGTTACTCAAAGAGTTATTTTTGATAGAAACGTTCTGTAAATTAAAATGTGTATTGTCGAATAACATACTTAGACTCCATACAATTTTCAGATATATTGATTGTGCAGTTTTTGTTAAATTGATGTTTAAAGTTTATTTAGTATGCTTTTCATATGACCGCAACCGTTTCTCACTTCTATTTTATGTATCTTAAAGTAGATATTTGACTTTAACCAAAAAGAGTTGCCAATCATATTCAAACAATCAAAATGAAAGGTTTTATATTATCAGTGAAGGGTGTCTTTTCCAGATTTATATTATTTTATGCATTATGTTATTATTACTGCAAATCTTCGAATATTCGATTGTAAACTTCGAATATTTGCACGAGGAATCGCTAAATACAATATCAGGTATATCAAATGGTTCAATAATTTCAGATTTGTTTTTTGAAACATGTCAATTCAAGCTGTTTCTGGACCAGTCATGTTATGTACGCTAAAATGCATGGATAATTAATAAACATCGGTTTAGCTCATGCATTAATTAGCCAACTTCAATATATAGAAAATGTATTGCATGTTTTTGGTGCAGTAGCGCCCTTAAATGTACATCAAATTCAACAAATGATTTTCTTTCAATTATTTAGAAAAATTAGTACGTAGGCATTTCGAAATGTTTATATTTTATCAGCCAAGGCGTAATTTCAAATAAATAATGCAAACAAATTCGAGCAACTTCAATCTTAGTTTGAAACCTACATGTACTCTGGGTAACTTTGGTGCATTTTTCCTTAACATATGTTGCAGAACAGATTAAATCATCTGCCTTTGGTCAAGCGCAATGATGTTATTGAAGAGAGCAATCAAAGTGCAATATTAATATGCCACGTGATTCACTGAGAAACATACTTGTTCTGATTGCTTAACATCCAAGCATAGAAGAATTAAATTGTTCATTGCATAGCAATTCAATATTTTAAAGAGTTAACAGGAACATGATTTGGGAAACAAGCAGTAATATGATTATTCTTCAATTGGTCACATTATTTGGTTTATACTTAGAATATGGAAGATGCACCAAAAGTCAATTTATAAACATGGAATACCTACACGAAGAATCGTTGAATACATTGTCAGGTCTAACCGATGGTTCCTTGGTTACAAACATCTTCTTCGACACATGCATCTTTCAACCGGTGTCAGGACCGGTGATGATGTGCATTCCGAAGTGTATGGAGAAGTCAGAATGTCTGGCTATATCAATGAACAGGTCGTTTGGATGTCAGTTCTGCTTATCAAATGTGGAATCCGGAACAGCTTTTGACGATTTCGAAAACCAAAATGAGATCTTCGTGAACTTGGAGAAACTTGAACGCTTTATCGACGGTTTGTTATGCTGTTTCAGCCTTTTTAAATTGTAAACTTTTTAATGATATTAACTAGTTTGCTTGAATCATGCGAAATACATTAAAACATGTATATATATTGCTTACATAAACTATATTGAATGCATATGGTGTTCTTTGTATATTAAGATTAACAAATATTTTTTATTTGAGATAAATGGCCGTATATTATAAGTCCAGTCGCCTTGAATTGGACTGAAGCCAGAGCGTTTTGCTACGACAAAGGCTTCAATCTAGCCATTGTTTCCGATAGAGCAGAGAGGAATCTTATTAGAGAACTTACGCCTTCGTTGCGTACGTATTGGTTATACTTATCTGTGAATATATTTGATCACGTTGTAAGGATTTATTTAACTTCCACAACATACTTCCTTCTCTGTTCAATGTAATTCAATATTAAAAATGAATTTTGTCAAATAAGTTAAAAATTTAATTAATTTGACGGAAAACAATTCAATCATTTTTTAATTGATAAAGTTCAAATTCTTATTTATTAATTTTATTCATTATCTCTATCGAGCATATAATTGGTTATAAATGACCATTTGATATGAATCAAAATATGAATAAAAGATTTGCTATTGTGAAATTAGTTAATGATTAAGTAGAGGGTATGTATATATGCCTTTTACTTTACCTCAGTCCCAATTGATGATCAGCTTTGGATCGGCGGCTCCGATGTTGAAAATGAAGGTGATTGGGAATGGGTTGCGAGCAGAGTGACCTTTATGAACATGAGTGACAACCAACGAGCAAATTACGATGGGTGCTGTATGACATTGCAACACATGGATGGGCTCTGGAATGGCGCACATTGCAACTTAAGCTCAAGCTTGCCACTGTGTGAAACCACTGATTTAAGTAATTATTTTAGTTAACAAGTTCCTAGATTAATAAAATTAATAGATTTATTCATTACAGTATTGTGAACTGAAAGTTTTTTTTTATAAACATAAGCATAAGCTATTATACTAAAAACAACTTGCAAGCGGATATCAAGTTATGCACTTGTTTGTATGAAAATGATATAACCTTATTGTCAATCTGTTCATAATTCTGAAAAGGAGATGATGCTTTGATACTAACTGCTCTTTAATATAGCCGACAAATAACACATAACATTGCTATAACCAACAAAGTAGAACCCGAAAATAAATTGTTAACTCATGCCATAAACCGAATGAAAAGGTCAAGAAACTTAACAAATATTTCATATAAACTACTGTTCAGCAGTGACATCTTGTTTTTGTAGCCCCACCGTATTTTTTTGGACCTGCCAATACAACGTGGAATGAAGCTAAAGTGTTCTGCAAGGCAAATAACGGCCATCTCGTAACCATTGCTGATGAACTTGAACAGCTTTCCGTAATTGTCTGGCTTAATAATACAGGTTATATTTTCTTATGATAAATTCCGTTTTTGCTTTCCAGGGTTTCAAGTTTAATTTTATACAAAATATGAACACTTGAAATGTAATAAATGTCGACAAATGTTTGCCTTTGTTTACATGCATATATCATATATATTAACTCTTCAGATTTAACAATCACCATTTTCGTTTACAAACGTGACTTATAATTGGCATTAAGTTAATGTTGCCACTTATATTTACTATTAATGTGAATATCTCTGCCTTTTCTTTCAGTGCCTACCAATTCTAACGGTTCTTTTTGGGTGGGAGCCTACTTCACAGAACTAACTGAGCATTGGTATTGGATAGGGGAGCCCGTAACATCATTGCTCTGGGCCAATTCTCAGCCGAATGGAGGTTCCCAGCAAAATTGTTTGTCACTTAATCGTGACTACCGCAACTGGAAAGACTTGAAATGTTCAGATAAAAAACTAGCGCTTTGCGAAACTCATTGAAGTCTAGAGTACAATTTATTTGAGAACGACAAATTTCGTTGAAAATCATTTGTCCATATTTTATTTTCACATATTCTTTGCAATCGCCACTTGTCAGGTATCGACAAAGTCATTGTAAAAAAACCTAATGCATGAAATCAAATCGACACGCGTGGATAATGATTGAAAGCTAGAATGTAAAATTTGCACAAATATGTACTTATACGATTTGATTTTCTAGTAAATGCAACTGTTGATATATATTTATACATCTTGACTCATTGATACACTGTGTAAATATCACGTCTAACGAGACATTGAGATATAAATAAATTTCTCCTAAATTTCTCCTACCTATATTATGGAAATTTTACTTGTAAATGTCATTGAAATGAAATAAAAACGCTGTTGTCGTCTACTATTTTCGTTAAGAAACTTTGAAAATACAAACGTATTACTTATTTTATAAACCTATATGCTTAAACAATAGAATTGCGAATTATAAATTTCAATCTAGTTGTAAAACTAATTTATACCTTCCTGTCCCATTTGAATTGTGTAGAAACTATTTTTATAATCTGATTCACTGATTATTATAATATTCAAGTGTCCCATGCTGATATATTTATTAATCAGTTTCCCAATCATTTATATCATATCATACTAGTTTTGAATTGCACTATATCTCCGTAAAAATGCGTTTGAAATACATCATCATAAGCAACATCCGTGTTTTTAAATTGCTCATTATATAATGCATAGCTTCCTGTCACTTAAGCCAACTTTAATTTATAGCACAAGATAGAGCAGTGATTAATTCACACTTATGCAAACACTTAGATGATAGAACCATGTAAACGCGATTAGAAATAATGAAAACAAAAACTTATGCATTGCTGTTTTTACCTCTTATCAGTCCAAACCGAATTTGAAATTGCATATTTTGGTAACATTTGAATTTCAGATGTTTTTTACACGTTGAAAAGATGATATATTCTTCTAAATTAAAGTTTTAATGTCTTATGACACCTCAATGAATCAAGCCATACGTCTATGGAACGCACAGAATTTCACTGTTTTGAAACTGCGTCCATTCAAAATTTGATAAGAAAGCACAAATTATGTAACCATTGTTAGTTGAATAAACATGATACAACCGTAATCAAAATGATAAACCCAATCGTAGCAAATCAACAATGTGAACTAAAACCACAACAGCTCAGTTTAAATGTTCGAAATGATACCTTTGTATCTGGTGTGGCCACACCCAGCCTCTACATAACATTGTCATACGGCGTATCAGCCTACTTGCACTAAATTGAGGCATGATCACCCATTCCTCCATGAGTGCCTGGGCTAGACCCGGTGTGACGGTTTAAGCTACCCCCTCACCGGTAATCTCAAATCGATTTCAAGCTACCTCCCGGTAATCTGAAACCGTTTCAAGCTACCGACTCGGTAATTTGAAAACAGTTTGAAGCTACCGGTGGGGGTAAATAAAAACAGTTTCAAATTACTGGGAGGTAGCTTCAAACCGGTTTCAGATTACCGGGCGTTAGCTTGAAACCTTTACACTGGTAGTGTCTATGGAGTATTTTTGCTCTCTCTGGTCCGTCTTCCCACAACATCTCAACAAATAGTAATGAGATGTATTTTTTGGAAACCGCTGGCCAGTCCATTACATTGGCCTCATCGATAAACTCCTGCACCTCGCGAGCAACTTAGGGTGTATTTACACGGGAGCAAACTAGCCTTCAAACCAAGCTTCAAACCAACTAAGGTCGATGCGGCGGTCAAAATAATTTATTTTGGTTTGAA
>LQRL01035388.1:3118-14056 GCA_001703475.1 Hydroides elegans
GCATTATCACAAACTTAAATTAAAATATATATATATATTTACAAATGAAACAATTTTTTGGAATCTTTTCGACACATGTCAAATATACAATATTTCTAAAAATTTAGTGAGATAATAACTATTTTTTATATATCATTATTATTGAAGGATGACGTCTACCCAACTATAAAAATTTGACATCAGATCTAAGTAGTCTTTAGTTAACAATTACTACTCATGTGGATTGGTAGACGTCATCCAACAAAAAAACTATTATTGAGGGCGGACGTCCCCCTACAAAATTTAAATGACCTCACCATGAACTGGTGGGTAGGTAATTTTACCGAAACATGACCTCAAATGACATAAAAAGAATTAGGTAAAAAAAATTAGTGAGGGCTGACTTCAAATGAGGTCATGATTCGGTAATGTGCAACCTGGGATATTAAACTCCCAATATAGATTATGGGTTAAATAAAATGAATTAACTATGTTAAAGTATTTATTTCTATTTCTAAATTTGCTCGAAATGACACAATGGGAATTAGTTTAATATAAGATAAAATATATTCAATTTGAATCAAGTATGTTAACCCATTGGAAAACGTGACACTGTTCATGAGCTAAAGAGAGTACACATAAGCTATAGGAAGGGGGATCGCTTTACTTTGCAGAATCGTAATGTAAATTGTATTAGTCGTCGATGGAAATGAAAACCTTGCGCAAGAACATGAATATCCTAATCGTAAATATGTAATCAATAAAATACTAAGCAAACTTGATACGAATAACCGATTAACTGAATAAACGAATAACCGAAAAACCAAATAATCGAATAAACGTGAAACGAATAAACTATTCTGAAAAATTGCATTTGATTAGTTTAGTTTAGAACACCTCTAAGAAACTTCGATTTAATGCAATGGAGTAATGGATCACCTTAGAATCAAATGCAATTTTTCAGAATCGTCGAATAATGAACATTTTTTTCACAAGAACATGTCATTTGCCCATGGATAACGAATATACCTTGCTGTATTCAAAGAAGAACACCGCACGACTTGTTCCAATAAAGATGTCCTTTTTCAAAATTGCTCTATATATTCTCTTTCGAAAAATGTCCTCCACATACAATGAATAAAGGAATATAGTCCCAGTTAAAAATATATTTTTAATTGATAAGTAATATATAGTGAGATATAATAAAAGAAAAAATAGAAAAAGATCGTATATAAAAGTATTTTAGTTTTCATTCATAAAAAAAGTTGTACAATCTTCATTCAAGCAATATACAAAATAAGGAACTTCTGCTTAATTTTGTTATGGAAACATGGTTAATAATTGCATTTTCTAAAATGTTATGTGTTAAATGCTAGAATTAACACTCTTTACAAAATAGGTCATGGAGAGCAGTTTTCCATTGGTTAATTATCCCCCGCCTCCCTAGACGGGGGCGGGGATATAGAAACGCACCGTGTCCGTCCGTCTGTCCGTCTGTCTGTCTGTCTGTCCGTCCAGATGAGTTTGTCCAGGCGATATCTCAGTTGCTATTCACTGTTCACAGCTAGACAGAATATATACCAAAGCTATGCCTCGCAAGGTTATTTTTTTAAATTTGTATGCTGTAAAATGTATTTATTTTTGCGATTGTTTTTATGTTTTGTACTAGCCGTTTTCCGTAATAGTTTTGTCCAGGCGATATATCAGTTAATGTTCAATGGACACGGATTAAACTTCACAGCTAGACTGAATATATACAGAAGCTTGCCTCGCACGGTTATTTTTAATTGTTTTGAAAAATTATAATTTTTACGATTATTTGATGAAAATAGACCATTTGTGTGCTCCTCGTGCTTGTCTGGATTGTGCTATTGTGCACTCGTTCAAGTCGTTAGCCAACCGCTTTATCCATTCGGCCACGGAGTAGGTTAATGTACCCCCTTATTATATCACAACTATATTCAAGATGTATTGGCAATTTTTGAATGAGAAAGAAAATGTACTTCAGATTATTTATCACAGTTTGGCTTCAGAATAGATTAAAAGAAAGAAACATACATAAGAAATCCCATTTCACGATATGTACATCAAATTATGTACCAATGACACATTTCCTTAAAACAACAAACATACGTGTTTGTGACATCATAATCAGATGAAATTATAAAGCTAGACGGAATATATTGGCTACCTATACCAAAGCTGTGCCTCGCAAGTATAATTTTGAATTTTCAAAATGGAAATTTTGCGGTTTTTCTAAAGTTATGCACATGACCCCAAAGAAACCCATGCCAATGAAAGTTATTTGGCGATTGATCAGACTTTCCCTCCATGCAATAAAAGATTTGATTATTCAGGCAACCCATCATTAGTAACAAATAAAATCACATACTGACGTTTATATGTCTTTTGAGATTTTGTTTTACGTTTGAGAGGAAGAAGAAGAAGAAGAAGAAGAAGAAGAAGAAGAAGAAGAAGAAGAAGAAGAAGAAGAAGAAGAAGAAGAAGAAGAAGAAGAAGGTTGCATTTTAAAAATATTGACGCCTTTTCGATTTCGGGAAAGGAATATATTGCAAACAGCTTGTTTCGAAAACCGAATGGGGAATAGCTTCCCGTGTGAATAGGTCCGAAGTCGGGGAGGGGGATATGCAATCCACGATTATCTTGTTATTAGAGAGTTTGTGCTGATATAAAAATCTTAGTGCAAGTAGCCTGTATTTCACAAATATAACCAATCACATTGCTTATTACTGTTTTTTCGTCGTTCTTATGTCATTTCGATGGATTTCCCATATCTGCACAGCCTCTCTAATGTTAATTAATTGTAACGCTCTTTAGACTGCACACATACTTATGTAATGAGAATTTTAAATGATAAACTTGCTTATGTAATCCAAATTAGATTTAAATTACTATCTCATAACTTACTAGAATTTTGAAGGTTTCAAAAAGTTTCTCTTCTATGTAGGTAAAGCAAATTGGTTTTGATTCTTACAAAAATATTTTCATCCCGAAAATTCTAATATATTGATAAACCCATGTTTAGCCTCAAATAACATCAAATGAAAGAAGAGAAAACACACTGGTTAAAGTTGGATAACGTTTTGAGTCAAATTTCTTCGAAATCAAACTTTTATATTTAGAAATTTCAATATATAATTTGAGATCATTCTTAAGTGAACTGAAGTGGACAAGTTGTATGATTCTCGGTCTCTGACCAAGTAGAATAACATTTTTGATTACCGTAGTTACTTTATTTTCACGTCGACAGCCATGGAAGTTTTACAATCTCAAGATCCAACGAAGGACATTACAACTCAGTTAACAACGGATATAAGTGAGATGATTGAAAAGGTAGGAACAAATTGTGCAATTTTATTTCACATAATACCCTTCCAATATAAAGATTTATCGAAATATATGTCAGTCCCCAACTTGAGCCTCAATAGAACAACTCCAATGTGGTATTTGCAAAATGTGAGTTGTTTAAAACCACTTAATAAAGCTCCAATCTATTTTAAATATTAATTGATTTAATATGATTTTTTTTTCAAGCTGTTACCCGATATCATATAAATTAAATAAATTTTAAAATCCAGTTAGATGGAAATTCGGGATTAAAATAAGGTCACGGGGATTCCGGAAACAGATAAAAGTCATGCGCATTGCGTTTTATTCCAAAAGAGCTGAATCACTGTCACAATACCGGCGAATGAAAACACCGAATTTTCTGCTATTTACGTGATAATTAGTAGTGATTACCCAATAATCGGACAAAGTTTGATACGTTTTGAATTTAGGCTAAGAAATAGCATTTTATTTCAACTCTAGCTATATGTTTTACGGGCTGATTGTTCCAGAACCTTGCAAGTGTTTCTAAAAATAGAAACTTTCATCATCAAAAAGGGATTCCCTGTATAAACAAACAAACAAATAACGATTTTTGACGTAGAACGATCAATTTTCGCACTTTCTATTAAAATTGATAGCGCTAACCCATTAATTACATGCAACTAATATTAAATGGACAATCAGGAAGACTTTAGAAGCTCTACTTTTGTGTAAAACAATCGTTCCATTTTTTTGGACAAAGGGCTTTGTTTGACAGCTGATCAGATTTTCGCCAAAGTGAAACAAGTTCGCAGTTCTAGAGTACAAAGAAGGAGAAGTGTTGAATAAAGCATCAAAGTCTTGTCGTGTGACAAAGTGCTGTAGGATACATGAAAATATAATCATGGAAAAGAAAAGATTAACTGACGGTCTATTACAAATAGCCATTTTATTGTCGTTGTTAAGGTCCAATGTGGACGAATATATGCATTTAATATCAGGATATGGTACACATGAATATGAACTATCAGAGATTTTGTTGGGCAGTAGCTCAGTTATTACTCAAACACATAGACACAACCATAATTGGGATAACAACTTAGGTGCATATGTGCATCCAAAAAATATTGACAGTTTCATATCAAGATCTGTGTTTAGGGATTTACATACTTTAGGTGATTATAACCAGATTGAATCACCTACGATAGAGGCGTATTTATTGCCCTCCCTAGAATCAAGACTGCAAAGTGAAAATGCTAATTCGAACAGTAATGAAGGAGCAAGTGATAATAATAACAATAGCCCTCAGGGCACAGCTTCAGAAAATGGATCTCCAAATTTAAGTTCTAGTCAAGACGATGATCTACAAATACCTTTGTCTCCCAGCATCGGAGACGAGCTTAGTCAAGAGGTAATGCTTTTGAGAAAGTCGGTGAATTATTTTGTTATTTGTACCATGTATATATTGGCGATTTGGAGGAAAACTATTTTCATTGCTTTGATTTCTAAGCGGATGTTGCCAAATCAATAGAAATGTAAATAGTAATAAATACGTTAAATGACAGCGAAAACGATTGTATGCATAGCCGCATATTTCTGTTCTCCAAATACTTTGAAAGGAGTACATTTGTACTTGTTGCAAAAATATGACAATCTTAAATTTAATGACAAGATTTGAGGGTTTAAATATACGAAATTATTGTCTTTTTCTACCTTGGAGTCTTAGCCCATGAATGATAATCTTGGTAACCATCTGTGTCAGGACACCAAATCGCCTTTGTCGGGATAAAAAATAAAGCCACCATCTGTTTTTCTCAAAAGTGGTCTAACATCTTTTTGCCAAGTTTACATGTAGAAGGGATTACGATGAGTTCATACACTTTTTTAGAGGGGGGTAAGTTAGGTCGTGTATTATTTAAACCACATTTGTTATTCTTTTCATTTTTATTTTCTGAAATGGTAGGTTTATAGCCTCGCTATTATTTTGTAAACGCATTTCAAGATTTTAATAGGGCTTTTTATGACCAAATCTACTTAATCTCCTCACAAAAGTCTATTTGACCACTATGATGAATTCAGACGATATATTGTCAGAGAGCGTTATGTAAATCGAGCTTGTTTTGAACTAGACCATCATTAGCATAAACATGTAAAATATGTATCATCATGCTTATTTCATAAACTTGACTAGTGATACTCTTATTTCAAAAACTTGACTAGCGATACTCTAAACTTCAGTAAGACAATTTTAATTTACAAAATTACTCATTTGTAACAAATTGACACAATGGGCAAATTGTATTGATAGATGATGTTTCCCCGATACAAATCTTATGGAACGTCTTGCTACATAAGGCACATTTCACGGTGTCGGCTCTTCGGATTCTGGCGGTACAGCTGAAACAGATTTGGCCCTTCGTCATACGTCCAATGTCCGAAATTTCTTGAACCTTTTCATTTCGTTTTTTCTTTGCCTCTTTTTCACGCTCTGCCTTCAATACTGCCTTTCTTTTTTCCACTTCACGCCTCTCTTTGTCTTCTTTTTTCTGTTTTTTTTTTAACTCTTTGTTTTTCTTGTTCATCTAGTTTTATTTTCTCCAATCGCGATATTTCCGCTGTTAGGCAACGTCCTTTGGTACAGTCGCGTTTGATTCGGACGCAGCAGGTACTACCGCCATTTGATATAGCGATGCATTCATATAATATACGAATATTATAAATACTTAATCTAGTCTGTTCTTGAATACACTTCTTAAAATTTTATCCACTTAAAACAGAGAACAAGTAAAAAATTAAGATAGTCCATGACAACATTCCCCATTAATATTGACCCGAATAGACTAATATGCTATCATATTGATTATAACCAATAGAGTTGTAGATCTATGTGAATCATAACACAGCCATTACATAGACTATGTTGTCGCCTCTTGTATTACACCTAGATTCTACACCTAGATTCTTGATTCACTGACACTGTGCTTGAATGCCTTTGTAAGGTGAATATCGTCTGAATTCATCATAGTGGTCAAATAGACTTTTGTGAGGAGATTAAGTAGATTTGGTCATAAAAAGCAGGGTGACCAGCGTCAGGGAAAATCAGGGAGAATCAGGGAATTTCAAAGTCACGTTTTCAAATCAGGGAAAGTCAGGGAAAATCGACCTTTTTGGAGAAAATCAGGGAAAAATCAGGGAATTTCATTTTGGATCAGGGAAAAAATCAGGGAATTTCGTTATAATAGTTGCTTGTTAATTTTTAGGATTTATCTAGAAAATTTCGCTCGCGCCTTCGGCGCTCGCATGCTATAGATACTTCTTAAACATTTGGCTCGCGCCGTCGGCGCTCGAATATTGACTAAATTCAGCTATGGTTTGTCATAAAGTATCATCTTGGAACAGGGAAAAAATCAGGGAAAGTCAGGGAAAAAATCAGGGATTTTATACTGTCTGGAGACTGGTCACCCTGAAAAAGCCCTATTAAAATCTTGAAATGCGTTTACAAAATAATAGCGAGGCTATAAACCTACCATTTCAGAAAATAAAAATGAAAAGAATAACAAATGTGGTTTGAATAATACACGACCTAACTTACCCCCCTCTAAAAAAGTGTATGAACTCATGGTAATCCCTTCTAT
Organism: Hydroides elegans; assembly: GCA_001703475.1. Lineage (NCBI taxonomy): Eukaryota > Metazoa > Annelida > Polychaeta > Sabellida > Serpulidae > Hydroides > Hydroides elegans. The sequence continues at coordinate 10,063 of LQRL01035388.1, forward strand.
TTGAAAAAAGGAACAATCACAAGTCTAATGTTCATTACACGTTGACATTTAAGTTTAACAATTTTTGTTTCTTCAACATTTGAGAAATCATTTGAGAACTCGCTTCAAGCCTTAAACAGATTATTGATCTAAACCTCAATGTGTTGGTATTAAAGAAATAATTTTTAATTTGAAAAATTGTATTTAACACTTAAATAATGTGTTAGTTTATACAACATATATTACTATTTGATTAACGAATTCATATATGTTCGACATTGACCAAAAAAACGAATTGTAAGGATAACCATATAGTGAAATATTTTCCAAAATTACAATTTTTCATACTTTTCGAAAAATGGGCGACTCTATTCTTCTTGTCTAACTGAACGCGACTTGCGTGTAAAACAAGTTGATATTTTCCATTGTTTGATAATTGTATAAAAACAAAACTCTTATGTTCTGAAATTAAATTAAAAATCAAACAATTTGTTGTAATTTTGACGACATGATTGGCCATTCATTCTATTTAATTGCATTATTGTTTTAAGGCAAAGGGCGATTGTTGTATATACGTTTCAATTCGTTTATGTAACTCCCCACGGCTTCAAACACGTGTTGTTTAGGTATAAATAGCCATTACGTATGGCCTATTTTGAGAAAGCACTTGACATATGGTGGCACAGTACGAGATATTTATTGATCGCATATATGTTCTAACAAGATATAGACTACATAGTTACGTCATTCCCTAAAAGGGTTACCGTAATGTGGTTATTTTAGCGCATAATTTCAGTCTCGAGATATGGGCGTGTTAACATGCCTTGCCCTTTGTTGTGTTAATAATATTTTAGTCTCTCTGATACTATTCGCTTAATCAATTTGAGATGTTATTACAAAATAAAATTAAAGCAGTCGGTGTTAAGTTTGCTAGATTTAGACTTAGAAGATTCCTTCCATATGCGTTATTAAATTCCTTCGTTTGTTTAAGACCACTTGCCTCTTTAAAAAGTTATTTACCCATAATTTTTCGTCTAACAATAACAGTAATGATTTAAGACAAGGAAATAACTAAAGTAGAAGCCATAAACACAATTTAAAGCATAAAATACTTGAATGATCCGAAGCAAAAATTAGGAGCCGAATGGTTTCCTTGTTCTAATTAAAGCTTGAAGTGTTATCAGCGTATTCGATATTAATTAACATTCTCTAGTGTTCTACTGCATATAGAAACATATTAAGATTTTTCATCTTCAGAGTCCCATTAGCATGTCTTTGTATGGATATTTTTTTAAAAAGAAACTCGAAGGCCGCCAATACGGCGATATGAAAAAATATCTTGAAATAACCATTTTAACAATAAACTATCTTGAAATCATCTCAATGCCATAATCAGTTTTGCATAAATAACATAAATGAGACTGGGCAAATCAATGTCCAAAACAAGTTTACCCCTCGTCCAGTACCCCTCCCCCTCTTAATTATTGTGCATGATGTACAGTCGCGTTTAATCTTACTTAGATGTCCTTCAGTAGCTTCCAATCAAAACAGAGCTGTGCGTAAAGCATGCAAGCAGTTGTCCTTGAATTAAGTAAAAGCAAATGACAAGCGAGAGAGAGGGGACAATTTTTATTTACGATGTGTTACGCTGTGACATCGTTTGAAGCATAATAATATTGGATCATACAGCAAAACCGTTTTCTATTAATACATTATAAACATATATATTACTAAACCGATAATTTTTCATCTAAACAAGCTTTTGCTAGAAGATTTCGGGGGAATTCTGGGATATATCAAGATTTTGTGTTCAAGTGTAATTAACTTATTTCCCAAGGATAATGAGCTTGAAATTGATACATAGTTTGTGGAGGGAATAGCCACCTTACATAACTGCCTTTGCCACAGGCGAGAGTGCACGTGAATCGAAACGTTTCTTGATAAGGAGTATTTTTAATCCACGTGACACTTTGTTTGGATAAATATTATTCATTTTTTGGATAATTTAAAATATAGATTTGTTGATGTGATTATTTCAATTGCTTTCATGAATTTATAGGTTTTAAACTAATAAAATACCAGCTATGGAACAGGATATATTTACTCAAAGTGTGAGTAGTTGCTAGTGCGTTTTTTTTTGCTCATTTTTTTTTTATCTCGAAACACAGTGACTGTCGGAGAATTCTTTTGATACACTAATTGAGTTGAAAATAGAATCAACCTTTTTGCTGCCTATTTTGATAGTCAGGACATGGATCTTATTGAGATCTTATGGCGGCAAAACATGAGATAGCCATTGGTCATTCAATTTTAAATTGATTTTCAATTAAAATCCAATTAACGTTTTCCTGTTTTTGAATGACAGGACATGGATCCTATTTATATCCTATGGTGGCAAGACATCGGATAGCCATCGGTCAATCATTTTTTAATAATTTTGCGATTAAAATCTAATGAACGTTTCCCCCGTTTTTGATTGACAGGACATGGATCTCATTGAGATCTTATGGCGGCAAGATATCGACGTCGGATAGCCATTGGTCATTCAATTTTTAAAAAATCAATTAAAATCCAATTAACGTTTTTTTTTCATAGTTTTGATTGACAGGACATGGATCTTATTGAGATCCTATTGCAACAAGACATCGACGTCGGATCGCCATTTTCGATCAATTTTCAATTAAAATCCAATTAACGTTTTCTCCATATTTTTGATTGACAGGACATGGATCTTATTGAGATCTTATGGCGGCAAGATATCGACATGGGCGTCGGTAAAGAGGTCTTCGACGTCTCACTTCGCCGGGAACTCGAAAAGGAACAGGAACTTGAAGCAGCAAAACAAAAACAGGTGCGTTGATAATTATTGAAAAGTAGATAAAAATAGTTAATTATAAGTAAATAAAAGTTAAAAATTTAATTTTGATGTGCCAGATGCACTGCATTAATAGTTTGACATTTACACATGTACATGCACATACCGACGTTAGACCATTCTTAAAAGTAAAATAAAACTTCTTTGTATGGAGTGTTCTGATTAAAAGAGGTTTAAAATTAAAAACAAATGTATATATTTTGAGTTATGATTCATTTGATTAAAATACAAAGTGTTTTGTCTTAAGCTATTCCATTGAGTAAAAGACGAAATATTTCAATTTGGAAGTAATACCTCTAAAACTGTTAAGTGGCTTGGTGTTATACTTTCAAAGTTCGTCTAGACGCGACTTGGCTATAAATATATCTGACTAAGACCAAGTACTCAAACGATTATTAAAAACCTAGTTCCAAAGTGTTTTGCTCTGTTCGAAAAGGAAATCTCACATTCATGCGAGAATTTAAACAAAAAGTGATGTTCTATTTCTGATGAGTGTTTTGGAAATTTGAAAATACAAGTTTTATGAGACTATCTCTGTTTTGAAACAACATTTGAATTTTTGAAGAAAAAAAATTCTAAGAAATGTCCTTAAAATCTGGTGCTTTAACATTATAGTGATAATAATAACAATGCACAGTATGTTTTGCTGGTAATCACTAACCAGCTGAACCAACTACATTTAATGCATTCTACTGAATATGTAAAGATCAATGCCAGTTTCGTGAATGTAAATGTGTGATAATAACTGTTGAACGGAAGCATTCCAATGCAATATTGAAAAATGAATAGATTTTAATATAAAATAAATGAATTGAACAAAATGAAATAATGGTCTTTATCAATTAAAACTGAACAATGCAAATACACTTTGTCTAACATTTTGCATAATTTCAATATCACTCTACTATAAATGATTCACATTGTCTGTAAAAATGTTGGTACAATTCAGGCTTTTACCTTAACCGAAATCTGATGGTCGCGCTCGGGCGACTAACTCCAAAAAGTTAGTCGCCCGACCGAAAAGTTAGTCGCCCGGATTTTTAGGCCCCAACCCCAAAGTTGGGGGCCTATAGAGTTGGGGTGTCCGTCCGTCCGTCCGTCCGTCCGTCTGTCCGTCTGTCCGTCTGTCCGTCCGTCTGT
>LQRL01035392.1:0-26842 GCA_001703475.1 Hydroides elegans
TTGTCTGATGATTAAAGTGCCGAAACAGTCAACGACGTCCGCATCATCACTGAGGACGAGACATGTGTAGCAGAGAAAAGTTGCTCTGTAATAGATTAACGTACATTTACCATTAAGAATACGATAATGTATTACTAATGTTCTAGGTTGACAATCATTTTTACTTTATAGCTTACATATAGAAGATAACCTGAACAAGTAAATCAATTATCTATCATAAAACTTTAATGCACTACGGTGACGAGGTTATAACATTTGATGTTCCATAGCAATATCTGTTAATAGTTGAAAGCAAGCTTTAATTGAAATTTATTCTACCCGTTACAGATTGCAAATGTCGGTCCGGCTGATTGCAACTTTGACGAATCCATGAATACGCTGCGATTCGCGAATCGTTGCAAAAATATCAAGAACAAGGCTCGTATTAATGAAGACCCCAAGGATTCTATGTTGAGACAGCTTCTGGATCTAGAGAAGCTTGAACAACTGAGGAAGCAACTTACTGGTGGAGGTGATAAAAATTATAGGTTTACACGTAAAGAGCAAGTATCGTATCATACACAGCTGTAAACGCAGACGGGTGTATCTGGAATTCGCGGGAATCTATAATTCGCGGACACGTATTATTTGAGAATTACCTGAGACCGTTATCGTGCTTTGACTTGAGTGTGATAGAAAACTGGTTTCTCAATGTGTTCTTATATATTAGATGGTTCTAAATATGAATAACTCTCGAGAAACACGTGTCCGCGAATTATAGATTCCCGCGAATTCAAGATACACCCGTCTATCTTATGATATATAATATTTCAAATAATGAATTGATTACTCTGCGTATCACAATTGATAATTTTCAAACAAGACAACTAAGTTGACAAGGATTTTCACCACTATATAAGCATATACTTTGAATATGCTTTTCGTTCTTGAAGTTGTAATGTCACCGCCTGTTAAATGTTTAGAGTAAGTTCTTTTTGAATTACAGAGTTACCAAAGGGAAATCTCGAGGCGGCGATTGCTGCTGACCAGAAGAAGCTCGAAGGTTCAAACACTATGGCGGAAGAAGAGAGGAGGACATTTGAAGATGATTTTGAAAAGAAGGAGGTTGTGCTACCGAAGGCACAGTACGTATGCTTATCAAATGATAATCATATTTAGATGTTTTCATATACATGTATGTATATGTGTATATTTATGTGATTATGGAGACTGCAGTAATGACAAAAATGGTTATACAAATTCACAACAAGATGACTCTAAAACAAAGATGAGGAACTATGCTTTTCACGTACTCATATTTATTCCTAAATTTGCTAACTACATTGAAATAAATACATTAATGAGCTGACTAGCTATATTTTGCAGTGGTTGCAAGCTTAGCTGAGCATAGCTCAACTAAATTGTGCTGTTTGTTAACTAACAAAAAAGTTGTCTCGTTTCTGTAATTAGCGAAGAACAGCAACGGATCCGTGGTGAGCTCGCTTCAGCTGAGAAGAAAAACATCGTCTATTGGCGATTGAATCCGAATGCACAGTCGCCAGGCGAAACTACTGCTGGCCATGGCGAGTGGATTTTCGATCACACTGGTAACACAATTAAATACATCCGTATATATACAAAACAATTTGGTTGGAATAAATAAATGTGATTACATGGATATCATTTTATTATCTTAATCATTATCAAACGACATTTTTACTTAAAGATTTAACAATCCTCGAAAACAGTTGGTCCAATTTTGATTGAGTCCACCGTTTTAGACTGTAAACGCTTACATTTACCCATTCTTTAGAACCGGTCTATGAATTTTATCATTTGTAATGTAGATTGACATAGTTTAGGCCTACATTATACTTCATGAGAGAAACTTTTTGAGTGACATCGACAGGCTGTAGGAAAGATAGACTGGTCAAGACAATCGCTTGCGATAGAAAGAAGCTTGAAGCTCAGGAAGACATGACAGAAGATGAGAGAAAAAAGATCAAAAAAGAGCTTGAGGAAAATGAAGCTGAGTTGCTGAAAAATCAGTGAGTGTGTTTGTCTTGAGTGCCAATGTTGTACTCGAACGTATTGTTACATAATATTAATGGCAAGATAAAATTCGTGCACATTGACATAAACAATATATTATAGACTGAAAAAAACATAGAATACGCTACATGTAGCTAATGTTAATATCGCATTTAAAGGTAGGACACAACGCATTTTCGAATGTATCCTTAAGTGTATATTATATATAGGTGTCGTTGGGTATATATGACTTTTTATTTAGCATCTGAATACAATTTAAGCTACACAAATGTAATCACAGTTAATAACCTACAGTATTCGAACCCAGTGGTATCAAAATTCGATTCCAGGGAAGAGCAGCAACGATTTCAACACGACTTCGTCGCAGTCAAGAAGAAGATCATTATGGGTGGTGAGAACCGTCTTGGTTCGGCTGAAAAGCTTATGGAGCTGCTAGAGCAAAGCAGAGTCAAAGCGAAACCAAAGAAGGGGATGATGCTCGAGTGAGTTAGCATTGCATGCATAAATGATATGGTATCTTTTCGAGTTAGTCGCTTGATTGGTTTATACTCTGAATTGTATTTTGATTTTTTTATGAGGTCGCCTATATGCATTGATATGTTTTATGGCTTTGTGCATGTGAAATTATTCTTTGGATAAGAAGTTTGGCTTCTGACTCCGATCACATTTTAAGTATTACGTAAAATGATGATTCAGCCAAGTTTCTCAATGAATTCAAAATTGTCCAAAAAAGGTAGTTGTTACATAAGAAGCCCAGTTTTGTGGGACTTAGTCATGCCTGATCTTACTAGACCTTTTCATAGAATATTTGGACAAAATTCGGTCACTTTTGAGTTGAGCCATGGTTGTCCGTTTAAAAGTAAGTTTTATTCACATGACACCCTGATTCATTCTTACATAAACCACTTAAATATTTGATTGAGTAACATCAGTTGAATATATATTCGATATATAAACGTGCTTTACTAGGAATATGAATGTATTGCAAACAAGAATATGTAAACTTAAAGATCAATTTGAATGTTAAGTAATGCTTTTGATATGTTCCCTATGTATCGTGTTCTTCGATTACTTTTGCAATATTCATGGTGAAATGAAATGGTGTCGTAATTACCAAAAGATAGACTTAGAATTAATATTCTAGATTGTAGTAGATGTGCCTTGGCGATCATGATTCATAAAAGGCATAAAATATATATGAAATGTATATGAATGATAATTTCAAAAATTCAAGGGCAACTCTGGTATCCTTTGATTAAATGAAATGTATAGAAATGTTTTGTGTACAATTTGTGTACTTTTAGATTTGAACATATGTATAAGGTCTTTATTTATTTACCACCTAATTTGTGTCTGACTAGAACGACTAGATGTGAGATTAAACTTACAAAACCAAGCATGTCTTATAACAATTGTTTAAAACCGTCCACAACTTTAAACTATATTGCATTTTTGTATTTTATAGGCCTATATTTATTATACGTTTTTTCCTTAGTATTTATTTAATGTGTGTCTGAATCTAATGTTTGGCTCAATATCTCGGTATTTATAGTAGCTCTCTATGACTCTATGATGCATATCAGTGATATTTGTTTATACATGTATATATATTTTTTTCACAATATGTGTGTGTTTTATATCTTTACACGTGAAAGAAATACGTTTTTCATTCTAGTTGATATTTATTTATATTATCTATATTATCAACGGATAAAGTAAGTGAATATATGATTGATTGTTTTCATTCAACAGAATTTTATATTAACATAGCAAATAAATAAACATTTATGAATAAAGTTAGTGAATTTATGATCGATTGTTTTCATTCAACAAAATAGTATATTAACATAGCACATAAATAGCAATTTATCTATTACTCATATGTTACGCCTGACCTTTTCTCATGTGTATGATTTGCTTAGGTCATCTCTTATAAGTTTGTCTCGGAAAACATGGGATCAAATGCGTTTAATTGCAAACCACTGTTGGTAAACTAGCCTCTTATATCACAACAGCATACTGTTTTTAACAACAACAAAAAAACATTCCTAATAAAAGCTGATTGATGTCACGCTTTTACAGGAACAGCACATTGTCTCTTGAATATCGAATCCTAGGACAGCAGCACCAAACTCATTACAAGTGCGGAACCCAAGCATGATCTGAGGATGACACCATCGGACGTCGGGTTCGGGTTAGGAGGCTCACAAGCCTCTGGGTTTTCTAAAACGAGTATTTTAAAAAACTATTACACTGCTTTACATTTTCACAAATAAAATTCAATACTAAATGAAAAGAATTACGGTTTTATTCAATAAAACAATCACCTAGTTTTCAAACTTTAAGGTCGATGTTATTTTGTCTGTGCTTATTAGTGTATTTGCACCTTTGCATACGCTAATTTACTTAGAATTCTACCCTATTCGAGCCATTGAGTTACCTTCAGTCCAACGCAATGGATTGACACTAGATCGACAGAAGTTACAGGCATACACAGGATCAGTAACACCTTCATTGTAGCAATTCCCATTTATAAAACACGTTTTCGCCTGTAATATATCATTCGGTGAAAAATATGGAAATGAGTGAATGGAAAGTCGTCGCTCGATATCATTTATTTTCGAGTACTATAAAACTGATTTTCAATATGAAATAACATTTTTACATGTATGCTAAATAAATTGTATTTTCATATCATTTCATAATAACTTACGTCCAGGGTACAACTTTGGCCATTGACACACGCCATGCACGCACTGTTATAAACAGTGGAATTCTTTGGGCCAGAGAAGTTAACGCCATCATTTGCCACAGCTATCTCGAATGCATAGGTTAGTGTGTCATCATCAAGCGCAGGAACAATAAATGGACACATAACTCTCTCAGGGTGTGAATAGGTCGCCATAGCCTCGTATTGGTCTCTTCGTTGCCATTCACCCGAAAGTGAGTACTGAAATATTACAAAAGCAAAATAAAATTAGTGAAAATTAGTTAAAATCTACGTCCTTTGATAAAGTCATCAAACCAAATCCGACTTCTAAAAAATCAAATAAAAAATTTGGCATCTGCCAAATGAATAGCTGAACATTTTGGAATGATAGTCATAGTTGGTGTGCAACACCCGTTGACAGTCTGAAATATGTATATGAGCAAGTAATAATATAAATGATATAAAACATCGAATCTGATGTAGTTCCCATACTATATAGGGCGTCATGCGGCATGTAAGATGTCCCGAATTGATGAAAACATCTCCATAAACCGGAGTGGAAGCACAAGCACGGGTTTGGAGGTCGCAAAGTCCTTCAAATTGAATGTCGTAGAGAACTGGAACTGCATTGGTATCTTGAGTACAGTCGATCCCGGTAAATCCCTCATTGCAGTGGCATGTGTCTGAGACAAACAAATAACAGCAACAATAAATATATATCTGGAATACGTAACATTAAGATTTGACAGTATTTGAAAGAATACTTAATTTTGAAAGAATGGACCACCTATCTTATTCCTTTTAAGTTGTGTATAGTTGTTATAATAGAGAGATTAGACAGAATACTTTGTTTGACTAAAAGTGCGTTTTGGAGACTTAAAGTCATCCAATAGAGATACAAACTAATACGTGGTTGACTAAAAGTGCTTTCGTAGAATGTCGTAAAATATCCCGAAAATTCATTTCTTTTTGCCCAAACTCTCTAATATATCACAATTAATAACAAGCAACATATAATAAGTAGAATCAATGATGAGTTAATTAAAGTTGTACCATTCTCTGAAAATTAACGACATATTTACTTTATAATCAGGTAGACATTGCTGTTACGAATCACAGAAGAAATATATTTTAATATTTGTCATTATGCATCATGTATTCAATATGATGAAAACCTACTGTTTATACATTGTCCATTGTCATTGCAATCCAGTGGACACACATTTTTCAAAATATCGTAAATGGGTGGTGGTTCCTGTGAGTTTCCATTTTCAGGCGGTATAAAGTATGTAACGTTTTTCTTCACTTGTGACTCACAGCTGTATAAGATATCTTCCAGATGTGTCACACTAAACAACGTATCTCCAGTTATCTAAGATAAACAATGTTGTTTTGTTATAATATATATATGAAAAATAAGTGAATCATTTGAAAAGCAATAGATATATCGGATTTTATGTCTATTTAGAAATGTAAATTTTATAGATGGAGATTCGGAAATGGAAAGATTGCATGTATATGTTATACCGAAACGCATTGGGGTTTACTGTTCGGATATTACATTTTGTACCATAGGCGCTTTAATTCAATGGACTAAGTTATCGAATCCGCTCCTTAGATGCATTCAAATGTATTAAAACATACAGCAGCGAATGAACTTAGTCTTACTGTTAAGAATGTTTAAATATTGAAACTGCATTGTAACCCTTATATAGTATGGTTATATTCGGTTTATTCGGTGTACCTTGATATCTTCTACACACGATGACATGGATGTCTCTATATCAATCACATTCAACTCCAAACACGCAGCCGTACTTGAGCGATTAGTCAAGTAGTTCGAACAATGCTGATTAGCCTTATTTTCATTCCATCCATTTTTCCATTCTGGTATCTTGAAAACACATATCACAATATTCCAAATAGATATTTTAACGTTATCATTTTCATCATACGTTTCTTTCATCTAATTACTTAGTAATAATAATTATTATTTGATAGAACATTTTATAATATGTAATGTGAGAATATTCCATTGGTTGTTATGCAATTATGTTTTCATATTTGGAAATCGCATTGCTATACTTACCGGCGCTACAAAGTCCACGTCGTATTCAAACAAAGTAACCTCTTCTTCAACGTCATCATCGGTGAGACCAAGATCCCGTTTCCTGCGTCGCGCAATGCAATCATTAATTTTTGTTGGTGTAGATTTTGTACAATATGGATAGAAATCGCTTTTCCGACAAACCGTACCTCCGGCAGTACAATTGCAATACAGTGTATCTGGAAACGGACCAGATGGGGCAGCTAGCGAACCTTTGTATAAACTCTCCGATGTCGGGACTCTGAAAAAAATTTTTGAGAGCCTCACTTCTATTATACAATGTTGCATCTTTTGTAAACATAACCTTATCAACTTTTATGTAAATTAATATTGTCGGAGTTTAAAATGCAACAGAAACATTTGAGAATAAATGAAAATTACTTCTATGTGTACGATAATAAGATATACACTACATAAATGAAGCCAAAGTTAATGTCGTAAAAAATGCTGTGAATGTTATTGGCTGTATAATTTATCGTTTTATACAAATATGTCAAACAGCCAGTTTTAGATAGTATTCATTAATACTAAAAACAAAATATTTGAAACCTCCAATTCGCAGAGAAAGAGTTAGGATGAAATGCTGCATTCCAGCCCTTATGTCGGTCACATTGAGGATTATCTGCGCCAGGGGTGTCATCAAAAGTTCCATCCCTCTTTTTAAATTCGTTGCTGCAATCGCTGTCAAATGTTCCGCATAGCCCTTCGGTTTTGAGATAGTCCTTTGGGGAAGCCTCAATTTCGACAAAAGATGGTCCAATACGCACTCTTGTTCCAAGAGGAATTATAGTGACCTTAAATTCGATTGATATATTCAGTTTATTCAAATTCTAATTGCTTAATCAAGTATTTGTTTCTTAGTCTATGATAATATTAAAATCCATATCTTTACACGCGTAACATGGTAACATAACGTAACAAACGCACCACAAAGTAACTATCTTAAATATATAGTTAAGTCTTATTGTATTTCTGACAACAAACCTCGACCGTAGAACCTATCCATGCGTGACTAATGGCCTCCTCATCACAATGATATAATGTTGAACGTAATGGATACCCTTTCCTACATTTGTCGTAAATAAACAAATCGCCCCCTGCCCGCACGGCTGCTCCACAGTTGCAGGTTGCGTAATTATTTCCACAATCAACGTAATAGACTTGTACCTATATTAACAGAAGGTGTTGAACTTTCATTTGGCACTGGCACCTCTTAAATTAAAAATATTTCCAAATTTAAATGCTAACCAAATATATAAATTTAAGAAAAAGATTCGATTTTTATTTTTTTATTTTTGGTTTCATACAAAGGATGTATAGTCTAAAATTTGATGTTCATGTAAGCCTACCTCGACCGGAAGCACTGTGTGTCTATACAGAACAAATTCTCCCTCGAGTTGATTTTCATACACTCTGTAAATAAACAGCAATTCAAAATAAATTATAACATCTAGGTAATTTGAAAAAATAAAGATGTTCTAATTTGAAATTTCATTATTTTATTAATTACTCTACCTTCCATCGAAAGTCGTCATGTGGGGGTCGTCCCTTGACTTGCAAATAGCCTCACTATGTTGAGCATCACTATCAACAACCACTACCTTTAAAATAGTAATAATGAGATGTCATACTCATTTTTAAAATGTATATTTTTAATTTCTAAGAAATAAGATACAAATTTGATAAGGAATTTTAACCTTACAGGAAACTACCGGGTAATACTCATCCGATTATAAAAATAGTCATACTACACGTACATTTAGAATTCTTAAGACAATGACCTCTTTTAATTAAGCAGCTGTTATCTCCAATGCGGATAATGAATATTGTAATAGCTAACATGCTTTATTTGAATTGAATTGTTGTGTGATTTTTCAAACAATAGTTTTGTGATGAAATAACTGTGATCATGTTCTTTCAAACAACCCTCATATATTTCTCATGATCAATTCAAAGGGGCATGTCTACGAAACTTACCGTTGCAGACGGCAACATTACGTCGTTCCAAATTGGCTGGTAGTGGTGAGTATTTGGGGTTCTTAAACTCATTTGTACATCATGATTTCCATCATAAGCCCCATCTACTATGCCATAGAGATTGACATTAAATATGACATCTGGGCCGATTTCAGGTGAATGTGGCAAAATCACCCCACACTCCGTGAATTCATATTCGATAGCAATTTCCTGGCTGCTACAAACTCCATTCTCATTGACTAAGGGAACAACGACGTTTATTGGAAGATAGCTGTCTTTATCGTATTCATATCCTACCGGGGATAGAATTGGCATCGTTGAATAAAACTTATACTGGGTTGGTGTGTCTTGTCCTTCAATGACGACCAAAGAAGGTGTAGTTGTCTGTATTATTAAAGGCAATGAACTTTTTTATTTTGCTGATTGTTTAAATCATCTTAGCGATAGCAAGGCTTATGTAAACTATGTTGGATTATAAAATTCAATAAGTAATATGCAAGTGCGCATGTAAACGTTGCCTCCTATCATTTGATTACATCAAACAGCATGCTTAATTTGGTATCATTTTGAACATTTATCACATAATTCAAATATTGGTATGCGTTGAAACCAAATAATTTGTTAAGACAATTTCCACTACCGTCAACGGGTAACTTTTTTTGGGTTAATTTACTAACATGCTTGTGATGTATTATTATATGTAAATTTTAAATTAGTACTTACTATAAAACCCATATAATATTCTCCTGAAACTTGACCTCCAGGTACTGATTCTCGAGAATGTCGCGGTCTTATTTTGCACGAGATCTGCAATCAAAATTGTGCATGATTCCACAATATTTTTATATGATATTGCTGTCGTGCATACAAACTTAAATTGATTCTTGTGAGGATTACCTATAGGCTTGAGTAATGTTGAGCACAATGTCACCGCTTGGTTTCATGTGCAATGAAATTGATTCAAAATGTTGTAACTTATTTTGCAGTAAGTGTTTCAGCTCGCATTATAATCCTACCGTGTCAACATTATGCATACATTTAACATAACTTTAACTTTGATTCAAATGAACACTAACAATGCAACATTGTGTCATCTATGCATATGTTTTTGTTTGTTGATACGAAAAAAAAACCAAAGCTACCGTTTGTCCGATTCCACCCTTTTCTTCCCATAAATCCTGCGACATCGGTATAGGAAATTCGCTAATATGATGCGAATTTTCTCTTTCATTTGCAGAAATTAAGACGTAATCATCAAAAAACCAATTCACATCAAGATAAATGTCCTGCAGAGGCTCGTTAACGAGGTTGCAAAGCATTGTAACTTTTCGCAAACTACCGTGCAATTCGGTGCTTTCATCAATTGAATAGGAAATCTGAACATCTCCCTCGAGAATGGGAAAACCGCCTTTTAATAGAATTGAAATCTACATTTTAACAGAATAGAAATGAAAGCATAATTTCATTTCTATAAATATTGAAGGGTTTACATAAATTCATGATTAAAAAAACACATCTTAGCAAAATAAGTATAGCGTATGTGTTCTATTGCAGTGAGATCGGTAATGGCTAGTATGCTCATGATTAAAATGAAATCCACGGACGTAATTATAATCGAAATCATAATAGGTCATGTTTATGGGATATAAATTTGATTTCCAAATATCCATTTGAAAATTGTTTCATAAAGTTGATTTCTTAAAACTTACATTTATAGCAAATAAACATACCTTCTATGCATCCAGGAGTAAACCCAGTCTCAGATGAATGGTTGGGTGGACACACAACTTCCGTACCTACAAATCCGATTAGAAGTCTCGCGTATAAGCTCAAAATCCAATTTTGACCAATTGACCAAAGTTCTAAGGCATTTAATCTATGGCCAGAAATTCGTCACCGTATTTATATTATTTTTGTTAAACCCTCACCTATGCAATATGATTCAGTTTGGCTGTCAGTCGGAACTAGGTAATACACGTTAAAATGTCCACAGTGTTTGACTTTAATGTCATACTCAGATGCACAGGATCCAGCAAAGGCGACTGCACAAGCCGTCATATTATGTATTCCGCCATCCTCTGGTATGATTCCTGAGGTTTTAAATATATTGGCCTTAATAACTTAATTACTCATTGTTATATATAAATTCAATATATATCACGCTGATGCATAACACTCCCCTTCTGAATAACATCAATAAAATGTTGCGTTTGCTGCCGGTTAACTGAAAGGATAGAAACGTAATCTATCCCCCATTCAAGTAATATTTCACATGGTTCATGTCCTCTAGTTACTAGAAATCCAAAACATATTTATATTCTAAATATATATTTAAGATTCCATTATCATTTACATTACCATGAATTATGTAATAGAGTGATTACCGTTTAGCCATATAGGGAATTCAGCACCACATGAGCCTATTGACGGTGCGCTTGTAGGCATATCATTGCCAGCCGGGGAATCAAATCTGTACCATTGTTCGTCCAAGAAGCGATCACTAGCCGAAGGTTCACCCTCAGGCCTCGTATAGTTGATGCTTCTATATTCCTCATCCCAGACGACTTTATGGTTTCCATCAAAACATGGGTCTGCAATTGAATGAATAAATATATATCCCAATTAGGCAAAGAGCGAGTAATATTTACGTCCCGACATCTATGATGTAAAATAACGTCGTTACGATATCTTATATGAAAAGAGGGGACTAAATGAGATGAGTAAACATGAGGCCACAACGACGTGGCTTAACACGTTACATATCCGGAATACGAGTGTACGACATATTATTTTTTAAATTTTATATTGACGTCATACT
Organism: Hydroides elegans; assembly: GCA_001703475.1. Taxonomy (NCBI): domain Eukaryota; kingdom Metazoa; phylum Annelida; class Polychaeta; order Sabellida; family Serpulidae; genus Hydroides; species Hydroides elegans. The sequence goes on from LQRL01035392.1 coordinate 11,644, forward strand.
ATGACGCTGTTTGAGCATTGTATTCTGGTAGGGAACGTAATTCGACGTCACAAGGAAAATATCCATATACCAATTTTATTATTATACTTACCATTTAAATGCATAAGTACAGTATTACAATACACAAATTTGCTGTACAAACACTAAAATATATTCCACTCAAAACTGCTTAAGTACAAAAAGTTATTCTTTAAGACCAGTGGTTTGGCAATGTAAATGTTATATCACATCAAAGTTTTACTTGACGTTTAATATATTATAAGTATTATAATGCACAAAACTAATATGAATTCATGCTCAAAGACGTAAATTTGATCTAACATAAAACTGAGCGAAAATATAATATAATGATGATTAAAGCTAAAAACATCAGTAATCATAGAGTGTAACTTGTTGTTTTAAACGGCAATAACCGACTGCAAGGTGGCAATGGAACAAATTCGGCAGAAACATGAAACATGTTTAATAAATTAGGCATCATTTTGTCTGGGGCAACAATATTACCCTTTGTTATGTAAGCATCAAGTATGTCCTCACTAAAAGCAAGCTACATGTACGCTTACTGTGGGTTAATGTTTTCAGAATACTTACCCACATACTTAATACCCTAAAATCAATTACATATATTTAAATTCACAATGATATTTGATACAGATGAAACTTTTCATGAACATATATAGAAACCATTATTTATGCGTGATTTTAAATGTTATATAGCTTGATAGCTTTTTGCAATATGTATATCTGATTCCTAAAATCGATTCCGTTTCATTTTGATTGCCATTTACACTTCACGTCACTACTGATAAATCGAGAAGATTTTTTGTGGATTGAGTGCAAGTGACCTTAGGTTTTAGACACAAAATTTTATCGCAATTTTGACGTACGGACCTGGTTTATTCTTAATGTCAACTACAAATTAAAATATTATCTGGGATTAAAAAAAATTAATGAAATAAACGCACTCTTATCTCACTCGTATCTTAAATATCGGAATTATATACAAATTCTCTTTCTCTTTTGTTCATGACTTCGTAGATAGTGATAACAGTTTACAAGCAAAGAAACAGGACAACTAAATCAATTAAAAAACCGAAGCGACACAGCTCGAAGGAATAATGAAGAAAAAAGACGTTGCAATTTATCATTTCAAACTGTGTTTCTTCCTATATAACAATCTAGAGACCCTTTAAACAATACCTATTTTCAATCACTATTATGTATATTAAAGATGAGGTACTATAGTAAAACGTCATTAGGAGATGTCATGTCTTGAGAGGTTGTCAACATATTTAAGCAAAAAAAATCCTAGACGAAGATTCCCGTTTTTATTCAAACTAAACGTTGAATGATTTATGTAAACTTTATATCTAATTAAATTATACAAACGAATTATTAGATATTGAATGCATGAATGACATATGCAACGAAAAAGTTTCAACTAAGTTAAGGGATGAGCACATGTGCCCTAAGTATATTAACCCTACAGGATTTGGGTAAGCATATTGAATGAAGCCTAAGTTATGCCCAAATGATCTCTTATGATTTATTGATTTCATTTTTTTTTCAATGTTTTGAATGTATTTATGCATTCACTCAAAGTTGATATTCTTATTGAGTTATGATGTGAATATATGTTTACATGCTATGGGATGTAAGATGGATTCTCTAAACAAAAAATGTCTGATATTTTCATATGCCAATCCCTTTTTAAAAAGAAGGAAAGCAACACGTAAATGGTGTTCAGTGAGCATGATACATGTATTGTATGACGCCACATTAACCTACATCTTATACATGATACTTGAAAAAATAAAAGAAAATATTACATACCAGTCTGTGAAAGACTCCGCGAAAATAAACAAAATATTATTATTACAAATAACTGTAGCATCATTTTGATGTGAGTTATTGTGTAATCTATGGTGAATGAAATTGGGGTTTTTATACTCAGCAGGTCTTGTCTTATCTTTGATTTCGAATCAAGAGATAATAATAAATTAAAACAATTTGCATATGTCAAATGCACAGTTATAAAATTTGATTTCTTTATTGAAATATATGCAAATATCAAGTGTCATTTATTACCAAATGCAACAGTCAAAAAGTATATCAAAATTGTGTGATGGATACATTTATAGCTACTATTAGTAAATATTTAATTGAGAAAACACATCATGCATCGAGCATTGGTCACACTAGCGATTTTATAATGATAGATTTCATAATGGTAGATAGTATAATAATGATATTTTCGTGAAACTTGTTAACCTTCTGAATAAACTTATAAGATATAATCTTTCAATACGTTTATATCGAAGATGTTGGCAACAATGTGCGCATTAATGGAAAATTAAAATAAGATCCGGTGTCTTACTGTGAGACCATTGATTGCAAGATAACATGTGAGCTTATGTTCGAGGAAAAGAGTCCTACTCCTTTAAGTTCAATAACCCCAGTAAATTATTTCTAGTCCAGTTTTATATTTAGCGAGCTCGAAAAATCTGTATATGATATAAGCAAGAACAAATTAACCTTAACTTAATCTATTCTAAATGTACGGCTCATAGCACCTGTTTCTCTTTTTATGACACTTTTTGAGTTTTTAAGACTGAACTTGTTTAGCCATACATAATGACTCAATGTATCATCTGTTAAAACCAAATTTGAACATGATGGCGTCAGCCTGGTATTAATTTATACATTATCTAGAATTATTTTTAACCGCAATAGTAGATTGAGCCGAAATCAGACATATGAATGAAGTAAAATAACTTTTGAATGAAAATATTTTGGTGAGGTCTAGCATTATGTTGCTTATGTTATTTGAGATTTCGTTTTTTTAAATAGTCTCGTCGAGTAATCGAAATGTTCAATTTTGATTTTGTTTAATGAGTCATTTTTTATTTGTGTTCGAAATGCTTTCATATGAGGCCAAACGGCAATGTTCTATCGAGGGCATCTTATGATACATTTTCAACAACTTTAAAACTGTTTACAATTCATTGTATGTACATGTACATCAAGTTTTAAATCCTTTTCTGATAATCAAACATTACATAAAGAAATGTTTTAACCGTCTAATCTTCTACGTCTTTTCTACCCTATCATTTCAACACAAAGATGATGAATATTTTCAATAAATTTGAGGAATTCTTGTCAATATCCCACAGCAGTTAATAAGTGGACACTTAGTTTTAATAAATAATATCCAGTTTGTACTGCAAGATTGGAGCACATTATGAATAATCCGTAAGCAAACAATGTGGCCTGCATTAACGTAGCAGTAACTGGAAAAAATAAGTGTTTTTCCCAACAATTTTCGTATTAAAAGCTTTAAAAAATAATGTTGCCCACTATAGAATTTTATGAAAATTATATAAAGATATGTTTCAATTATAATTATTTCATATTGACTCATCCATATAACGGTTCCTATTATATAATTTGAATAAATTGCAATTCAAATTCCAATGGTCAAATAAAGTTACATACTTCTCAATGGTAGAAAGGCTCATATCCTATGGTTTCACTTGATTTAGCAATGAATTATTAATAAACTTATTGAGAGCTTCATTACATAGTATTTCCCTGGTTCTTTAGGAAAACATGCCCAGGTTTAACGATAGTATCGTTCCCATTTAAGTAAATGTGAAATTTCAAAATCCAGTACGTTTTTTAATGATATTTCAATAATCATATTTAGTCCTTTAAAAGTAACATTCTTTATGATAAGCACTATATATTTGAATTAGCTAATCAAAGCAAAGGAAGATAGTTTTCATATGTTTCAAAGCAATGGGATCAATTTTAACCCTTTGGTGTAGTTGATACACACCCATGGCTAATCCTTATTGGTATTTCAAAAAGATGATCCCCTTTGAACCGATGGAGTCAAAAGATCAAATATGGGATGTTTTATTTTGTTATTTCAAACAGGTTTTCTTATAAAGGCCTTAAAAATATTTATTGCATGTAGAAATATTGATAGTTTGCATGTTTTAACTTTCCTCTTTTATAGAGGTTGCATGACTTCAAACCAAGCAAAAATGTTATTACTTATTGTCAATAATATATATAATAAATCATGCCTTTATTTATCTATTTTGAATAATTTTCGTTTAATTGCAAGTAAAATTTGTTACATGTTTCCTGAAATATATATCATGATCATCATAACACCCTAGTGTTCCTTCTTATCGCATCCCAACATAATAAACCTAATATCACTAAGCAAAAACGCATTCAAAATATGCACATTTTATGCATTTTTATATTCAGATATTTCATAAACTATAAAGAGAACCGGTATTTAACTTTTTTAGAACTTTAGTTTGACATGTAATGTAACACAAAACTAATTTTCAAAAACTTTTGTAGTGGGCAAGTTCGTTAAATAAGAGATGTCATTTAACGTTTAATACATTGTCTCTTATGGCGCTTTGAGCATTCCCCTGTCCTTATCATTAAACATAAGCACTTATTGTGTGCGTTATGCTTAATAAGTGTCCATATTGTTGGGGAAATTAACTGCTGTGATTCAAAGGTTATTCTCATTATCTGTAAAATATATATTTTTTTAAATTGGAAGTCACATTGAATTTGTTTTGACTGCTCATTGGGTGTTCTTTGTCCGCTCGAATATGTATGACGTTTCGTGGAGTGTGTTATGCATCTTTGATAATTATTGCTGAAGTAATTTATTGAAGTACAACGCATCATCCATTGAGCAAAACATGAGATTAATTCGGCTGAAAAGCATATAGGAAATTCGTGTAATTAACATATTTCAAACCAACGCAGAGATATAAGTGCATAGTTTATAAGGGATAATAAACCATTCATACAAGAAATAAGCATACATTATGTGATGAATTATTGATGTATGTAACTACAGTTGAGAACTTCCTCGAAGCTCTTAAACTGTAGGAGCAATAAAATGCATAATCATAGTCAATAGTCACTTCTTATTATAATAAATTCCAATAAAACTATATTGAGAGTATGATTTACAATAGGAGGGATGAATTGCATACCTATCGTACCCAATTGATAATTAAATAAGGATAAAGAACAAGGGTTGATAAATATTATGTGAGTATTTTATAGCAGGCTCATTTATACTATCTTTTACCATTTAAGTTGATTGTAAACAATAATATATTTATTCATTAAAGTTAGTCGTTTAAAGAGATTTCACTATACTTTAATAATAACATGTAATAAAATAACTTTGTTTTGTGCTAATTAGAAATCAAAGTGATTATGAGTTCAATTTATTCCAGTGCTTATATTACAAGAGTAGGGACTAGACACAAGACAAGCTCAACCTGTGTTAATAATGCTTTAAGTAGATGCTCTCAAAATATTGTCAGTGATTTATAACACTCAGAATGGGCTCATGGTAACGATAAATCAGAGGGAATAGAAGGACAATGTTAAAGAGAAATCGTGTTAAATTCAATGATGTAGGTTTTCATCATGTTTTGGAATAATTCATATATTGTATTTGTTTATTGTATATTCTCCAGTATTGTTTTATCTGAACAATCGATTTTGCTTATAATAAGCAAAGAAAACCTTGATCATGTTTTAGACAGTTCATTAGGTGATACCTATGCTTGTTTTATCGAGAAGTGCATTATCCGAAGACACAGCGACAATTATAAAAATGTGAAAATTGAAAACAATTTGATAGAAATCTGGTCTGAAGAGAATATTTTCAAAATAAAGGAAGACCATAACTGTCCAACATGTATCATTAACCCGAATAGTACATATTGGCATTTGGGAAGGATAAACAGCAATGTCGGACACGACCAAACTTATGAACATAGTTTGAATCGAAGTGTTTCCGGAAGCGGGGAAAACGTCACGGCTTATGTTGTCGATACTGGTATACGTTTATCGCACTCAGCTTTTGGAGGACGTGCAGTTCACGGTTTTACGGCCCCTGGTGCTTTAGCCACAGATGGATCTGATGACGATTTATTCGGACATGGAACACACGTTGCAGGTGCTCTGGGAGGAAACGGATTCGGTGTATCCCCATCTGTTACGCTAGTATCGGTCAAATCTGCCAATAAAGCAGGGGTCTTTCAAGAAAATGATATTATTTCTAGCCTGGAATATATTCTTAATGACGTTCAAGCTAATCATTTGAAAGACAATCGGGCATTCCGTGTTGTTGTTAATATGTCATTCGGTAGAATCGGAAACTCTCCCGCTCTTGAGACTGCAATAAGAGAGCTGCACAGCATAGGAATCGTGATCATAACTGCGGCCGGTAATGAAAATGCAGGAGCGTGCCTTGCTACCCCGGGGAAAATGGATGAAGTGATCAACGTAGGTGCTACAAACGAAAATGATGAACTTTCCTCATATTCAAATTATGGTACATGTATTGATATTCTAGCACCGGGCGATAACATTGTTTCTGCATCACACGTCGATGATAATACTTTGAAGGCTGATCAAGGCACTTCATATTCAGCCCCCATAGTTGCCGGTGCACTAGCAAATTATTTAAGTGAATCAGACTCAGTTATATCCAAAGTGTGCGCCTTGCATTGGCTTCAAAAACGTGCTACAAGGAACATAATTGATGTTTTAGTGTTTTATAAAAATGAAACACCGAATGTATTACTATACGCCTCATGTGATGCTTTCTGTGATGAACCTTTAGAAACAACGAGTCTCATCAGTTATGAAGATATCACAACAACAGAAGGTATGCCACTATTTTATGCTTGACAATTGCTTTATTGATACAATATCTTATTTACTTTGTAAATTATTCCAAATGATGTTAAAGAACCTGTTTTCACGATTTTGAAACTATCATATTTAACATCCATTATTGAATTTTTTGAAAAATACTGCTTATGATATATATCAGTTTAAAGGGGTATTTTGTGCCATTAAATCCACAAATAAAGAGGTAAATTGCTATAGTAGTAGAATCCATTGAATGGGTTTCAAGTATTGGCTTCTAGTTGATGATATCAAGTAAAATTGGTCATGATCATATAAATTAGGATACATTTTTATGTTGTTTTATTCTAAAGTTAAGGCAAAACATATTGTTTTTGCACAGGATACGAAAGAGGATCAGATGTGCCGCAGCGCCCCACTACCCACAACGATAAAACCAGCTGTATAATTTTGTTGGTTATTTGTTGCGTAGCCATTGCAGTCGCAACCGGTGTATCTCTGGGAGTGATTGTGAAAATGTTGAAGAAAAAACGTTGGAGTGCGCAAGTTACTGCTCAAATGAATGAACGCGATGGGGAACATGAAAATGATTTTGTCATTTTGATGGGTGTATTGGTCGTATGTTTAGCTGTCATTGTTTTTGCCATAGCAGGTGTTATAATTGTTATCCAGAAAGAGTGTTGATGAGGTAAATAATTGAATGAAAAAAAGATAGAATATGCTATTGATTGTTTATAAGAACATACATACAGGTTTGCTAAGTAATGATACATGATGTCGGTATAAACCACTTTTAAAACTTGTTTTTTTGTCACAATTACAAAAAAAGTAAAATATAATTTTGCTTTAATCGGACTACATATTGCACGCAGTAAAATGGTATATTATGTGACTGCTATTGCTAGAAAATTCGAAAACTGGAGAATATTACATAAGTTTTTAACCTTTCAATGCGTTAATCGCATAGATACAGTTTTGATAAGTGATAATATTTTGTAAGTTTAACAAAAATACTGTTCAAACTTAATTTTGCCATTTTGTGTCACAATCAACCAATAAGCAATATTTGTTTTCGGTTTAATCGGGCACACAACATATTGCACACAATATAAATGTATATTATTTGACTTTTATAGCTAAAGAATACCAATGCTGGAATATAATCTATGAGTTAAAAACCTTTAAATGCGCAAAGGGCTGAACAGTCACAAGCAAAGAATAAAACTACAAGGGTAAACATACAAACTAGGTGAAATTATGTTTATTCATTCTCCCTTGTTATTCTCAAATTATATGATCAAAGACTTTGATAAAACCACTTGAAATCGACTTCATATTATTGCATGCGAAACTATATATACATATTTGCCGAAAAGAGGAGTTTCCAATCTCTTTTACATCATTTCTCAAATATTTGAAGCACGAAGTCCTTATATAAAAGCTTAGCCATAAACGAAATGTACTAACTGTAACTGCAATGAATGAGATTTATAGCGTTCTTTAAGATAAAGTGACGTAGCTGCAAATTATTAGGATATCTGTGCGCTTATGGTACAGAGCAAAACCAAGATATTCATCGTTCTAACGAAAGAAGTACTTCAAAATATAAAATGGACTATTATTGCAAAATATGGTACAAGCGATTGTTCTGGAAAGGAATGGTCCAATTAAAATTTATATAGCAAATTTTATATTACTAATAGAAAGCACATATTCCGATTCTAATAATTGTGCTACTACTGCGGATCGATTTCGTTCAAACATTTTCTTTATTGAAATCTAGCTAACCATAGAAATGTAGATGTGAAATGTGAAAATAGAAAGGTTATTAAAGGTTACAGAAAATACCGCTAATTTGGAAGATTTAAAGCCTCATTACTATTTGTAACCTTTTAAAAAAAATAGACTGAACACTCATATACATGAGGCTGACTGCAAACAAGGCGAAAAAACAGTTAGAAAACTAAAGGATTTTAGAGTCACTGATTAAAAGGTATAAAATAAATAAACATATCCGTCGCCACAAATTTAATATCCGCAACAATTACGTTCTTGTACCATTGCGCACAGGCGGCTTTATTGCCTTGAGTACCGAGTATCTATTCAGAAGTCTGAGAGGTGAAAAAAGACTTAGATAAGACACAGTCACATTGATTGATATGTAATTTTCATTAGAGCAAAAATATTATTTTGAAATATCTCTGCTTTAAACTAAATGCATTAAAGGAAAAAGTGATGTTTTTTCCCGAAAGGATCGACTTTTGATTGTCTGGATTATATTGTATTCATAGTAAAATACAGTTTTACGCATGTTTTTTTTAATGAAAAAAGAGCTGGTTTTATAAACACAAAATAGCATTATATTGTTGATAAAGGGCCTTTGCATATACTGAAGCGCTTGACATGCCTGTTCTTCATGGGACCTGGTTATCGAGTGCATAGCTATGGTGAATTATACTTTCTTTGAAATATCAAAACGAGTGTGTCGGGATCGTATTAATCCCCCCCCTCCCTAAAAAACAATAAATTAAAAAAAAAACAAGAAAGCAGGTGCGTGTATTTGTGACACATAGAATCTTATATTCGTTTCGCATGACTCGCACACACTTCAAATAGTGTAACAAGAGATGTTAACGGAGATGTTAATTCCTAGTGTCAATTAATCGCTGCTTCATCAATGGATCAAGGAACAATCTGCAAGATTTTATAATTATTTGTGTAGTACCATAAATGTTGGTAGAACTGCTGACTGCAAGGTAACTGTAGCAGGGCCGTTAAAAATTGTGGAAACGAGAATGAGCAGCAACACACTCAAGTGAGATATCACGTGTGCGAACAAATTGAATTCTTATTTGAAGCGCTTTTGAAAGACCCTGCATTTGCTTGTTCCCATGTCGAACCTTAAAATATTCACAATATATGAAAATATACAAAATTGGTTATACACACATGTGCATTAGTTCAAAAATAACGTTGAAAATAACAATTTAATATAGTTAACATTTCAATGAAAGATCTTATCTTATATTTATATATATCTTTTATTTTGACATGTATTTTTAAAAAGAGAATCTATTCTTTAAAACGTTTCTATATTCGTTTTAGACTTGTTTTCAATCACCAACAAATAAACAGAAGACAAAAATAGATAGGACTCAGAACAGTTTATTCAAAGTGTTTTATTTTATTTTCTTTTGTCTTTTAATTCGAAAACAAACCAGATTTTTCAACAAGTATGTATAAGTTTTAGACATGTTCATGACATTAAAATGTGTAAACATTATATAAACATGATTACTTTTCTTAGTCTGCCTTTACCAAATCCGGTCGGCTGCTTTTATAGTAGTCAATGGGTTCAATGTTTTCTTATGATTACCTTACGGCCTTCTTATATTTCTAGGCGCTGATAACTTTCTAATCATAGTCAATACATGTGGGGTCTTGTTTTTAATTTTCTCTTATGTGTGAAGGTTTAGATGACTGTGATATTCTATCGTGCAATTACGCTAGGCTCAATACACAGTATCACATACAGTCTAAACTATGGAGTAAGGTACTTACCAGAAATTGTGTAGTATAACAAAATGCTCTTTTTTACATACGGTACGCAATAACGCACAGGGTCACCTAGTGTGTACTTAATTGATCTGATTCTGCTTCGTTCAGAACATTTTATAAATGTTCTTTTTATTCATATCAGGTGAATTTGGCAGATAATCTTTTATTCTTCGAAGAATATCTATCTGGTGTACATTCATTGTCAGTTGATGTAAACCAAATTAATTATATGTTTGAACGTGTGCACATCTCGAATGCACTAGAGTTCTCTGGTTTAAAGTAAATATAAATGCAAATGTCATCGTGTAACGTAATTTGTGCAGACTAACGAAATGACCACGGATATATTTGCTACAGACGCAAAACAAGTGGTACTTGTCGCATTAATCCTTATATATGTGTTGCGTCATAAGCATTATATGCAATTACGTCATAATTGCATTACGAACAATTGATATATGTGCTTGACTACCCTAAGCAATGAACGGTAGAACCTTAGAACATCTAGTTGCTCCTTATTTTGCAGAAATATAATGTCAGTAAATTTGATATATAATGTGAAGCTTCTTATGTGTCGATTAATTACATGTTTGAACGTATGTACATCTTATGTGTTCTTAGGTTCAACGGTTCAAAGTTGATGGCAATGCAAATTAAATAATGTTACTTTGAAATATTAAGAGTACTGACTATAAATTCAACAATAATGGAAACACTGAGGATTTGACAATCGTTGTGTATATATAACATATTAATATAAGTATGCTCATACATTTTAAATAGATGGTTCTACGTTGTAAAGATATTGTTTTGGGTAAATTATGAAAAGACACAGAAACAAGTGACACATGTCACAATCAAACTTATCTTTATGCGTCACAGAACTCATATGCAATAACGGCATTATCACATAACGAACCATTAGCATATATTCTTGACTACACTTAGCATTGAACGGTTGAACCCTAGAACGTCGCGTTACTCTACATTTTACAGATAGATCACATCAATAAGATTACTAGAAATGGAATGTTTTTTATCAAACCATAGAAAATATGTTAATTGAACGGTTGCATCTCCATGAGGACGTATATTTGAAAAATCTCAAAATATACCTCACACCTTTTTCCCAAAAACATAATGATTAGTCGCATTGTCTTTCGACTTTGAACCGTTGAACATGTGTACAGCTTATTGAACATTTTAATTGCTTGGAGATTCCTCCAATATTATAGCTGGACAAATCAAAATTCTTGATTTAATCACGTTATGTCTTATTTGGAAATGACCCAACACACTTTTATATTTGGCTTAATTTGCTCATATTTTTTTTCATAAGTTAGATTTTATATAGATATCAGGGATATTTGCAATAATTTTTGAAATAATAGTATTGATTTGGATCGAAATATTCATCCCAAAACATAAGTGAAATTTCATTTTATATTTTTTTTATCCGTCTGGAAATCAGATATTTATACTTTTTATGTTTTGTCTTTCCAAATAGTTTTTGTCATGCACACAACGTCATTGGAATGGTTGTGTAGAAACGGGTCAAGTGTCAAAAATAGATCAACAAGGCACAAGGAGTTATATAAGTGTGTAGGTATGGCTATTACTACAACGATTTAATTATCCCCCATATTCTCCATGGCAGTCATGAACAAGAACAATCAAAAATAGCGAATGACCTACAAAAAGTGAGTGAGAAAAACGAAAAACCTCAATTACCGCACCATTTTGAAGATCATAATTATTCAAACTACGAAGACACATCATTTACAGTTGACCAACAATATGCTGATGACATTGGGTAGGCATCTACTGAAGAACATATCATAGAAAATATAGGATAAAAACACTACAGAAAAATTAAAGAAAGACAGCTACTTATAAATCAATCCAAAACTGAAAAATAAAACATAAAAAAGATGGCAATCAAAGCCGAAAATGTAAATACGTAGGCAGTTTTCTTGGAACAACAGAAGACATAAATAGACGTAAAAACTCACTAGCACCGCTTTTATTTCAAACTGAAACCTATATGTACTAACAAATACGTGAATGAAGATCAATGTTTTCTTATATAATTGTGAATTGTGGACCCTTATTAGCACGTTGGCAAAGAAAATAGACGCTTTACTAAGACAGCTCCTTTGCAGAGTCCTAAACATACGTTGGGACCCAAAACAACTGGATAACGAACAAACAACTACATGAAAAGCTGGTCAAAAACCATGGTCAAAGACCATAGCAACTAGGCGTCTTTTTTGGTATTTGGTTATATATGTAGACTACCAAATTCAGCGCCAGAAGAAAAAAAACACTCTATGAAGGCTTAAGACCATCGAAAAAACCAGTTGGAGATCAGCGACTTACTCTCCTAAAACTGATTGAAAAAAAAACAGCTACCCAAGTGCATGGATATATATTGAGCAATAAAACTGGCTTAGAATAGAGATGCCTGGAGAGGGTTTGTGAACATTGTGAATTAACTAAAAGGAAAATATAGACAATACTCATTTAGGATATATCATTCATATGTGCTGAGAAGAGGCCATCGGCCATATAATCTCAAAGATGACGACGACGATGGCAGTCTATCGTTTACTAGTTCTCAGCTGGGAGAAAAAGTATAATAAATATAATTTGAGAGTTTGGGCTGATATAAAAATCGTTTTGCTAATGGCCTGTATTTCCAAAATATAACCAATCACATTGCTTATTAGTAATTTTGTTAAGTCATTCTTACGTCATTTCGGTGGATTTCCCATATCTGCACAACCTCTTTTTTAGATAAAACTATGGCTGGTAAAAATAGAGAGTTTGTGCAGGTTAAAAAATCTTTCAGCTAATAGAGAGTTTGTGCAATTTTGGGAAATCCACTAGAATGACGTCACAATTACGTAAACAAGCCAGTAACACACAATGTGATTGGTGGTATTTGGGGAATTCCAGGTGAATCAAGACTATTTACACAAAGATTTTATATTTGCACAAACTCTCTATTAGCATTTGACCCAAATGTAACCAACCACATAATGGAAATACTTCATTAGAGTTCCATACACCTAGGATTTTTTTGCACGATGGCAGCCGAGTTTGAACGAACCCAAAGGGTAAGATCAAACTCGGCTGCCAGAGTGCAATAAAATCCTAGGTGTATGGAACTCTAATGATGTGTTTCCTTTATTTCATACACATGCTAGCATTATATATTTAATTAGCTCGGCAGTTGCATAAGCGCGAATAGCTCAGGGGTTAAGGCGTTTGGCTCCCGTCATGTTACTCTTTTTTCCCTTACGATGTACATGTGGTTATTTTGTTATTTTGCTTGATTAAAGCTTTTGTTTCCAAAAGATGTAATTATATTTTGTTAATTTGAATGATAATTTAATCAATCTATCAATAAACGGATAAAAAATATATCAATTTCTGATTTTGAGAGGATTTTGATCGAAAGACTCTCGCAAAGCTCAATGAACGCTGCGGACCCTGATACGATCCCCAGCTCAGGCACATTTTTTTTTATTCGTTCAAATCATATTCCTTTACAATAATATAAATTTGTTTCATCATAATCAGTTATAATATGCTGTTTTAAACATTGAAATGTTCAAAAATCAGTGTTAACAAAGCGCAGGGTCCGTACAGCATTATACGGACCTCCCGTGCAGCTCCTATCATTTCGTTATATTTTTTACGTCAATTATGTATTTATGCTTGTTACTGGTTTGTTTATATGACATTTACGACATTCTAGCCTATTTTTGACATTCTGCACAACCTCTCTTATGTTAAATGGTGATAAGTAATCGGAATATCAAAATTACGGGCCAAGCCCCAATAGCGTGGGTCTAATTGTGGGTTGAATTGTATCGTGTTCAATTCTACGGGTTATTATCAAATCTTTAGAATGTCGAAATAAATGGTGCAAATTTAGGTTCAATTTTGGTTATTCAACTTAGGATGAGTTTAGTCCTTGATTCAACAGAAAATGTACATAATTTGGGACTCAGGTAAGCAATTAAATGACTTCTTGCTAAATAGTTAATTGATGTAATTTTGAGCCAATCAGATTCCTGGAATTATTTGGTGCGGAACATAATAACATTCCGCAAAGCAGAAGAAAATTTTATTTTTGAGATCAAAAGACACTCTAATCATGCCGGTAAGTTGGTATTAACGTTCAACTATAATATGATTTACGTTATTTCATGAAATGGCACAAAGGACTTGTCGTCAATCAATCTAGTTACAAAATACAGGGGGTATTTTGACATGACAGGTCTCGGTGTCGGCGAATTTCTTGTCTTTACGGTTTCCCTAATAAAATATTAACACATGGAATCATGACTGAAATATTTACATTTAAAATATTGAATCGCCTTTCACTCACATGGTAAACGTGATAATTAGGCCCAAACCCAAATTTGGGGGCCTATAGTAGCGAGGTGGACGGAGAAAAGCCCAGCGGAGAAAATCCCAGTGGAGAAAAGCCCAGTGGAGAAAAGCCCAGGTGGAGAAAAGCCCAGTAGGAGAAAATCTCAGTGGAGAAAAGCCCAGTATTAATAAATATTAAATAAACAATGTAATATAAAGTCATTGCAAAGTTATTGGGGTTTATATACTTAAATTTCATGGGAATTAAGCTTTGGCCATTCGAAATTAAATTTTAATTAACAAACAATGAGTCTTTCATGAAAATTTCAAAAGCAGCAAATGTCACTTCATATTTTTGATTATATAACAAAAGCCCTTTCATATCATAGATGCTCATACATGAAAGCTTAAATAGTGACAGTTTGCAGTCAAAACATGAAAGCAAAATCGTCCCTTATCTGAATTGCAATCCACTTTCGACCCCAATGCAATCAAAACATGAAAGCAAACTTACACGCGAAAACCCTAAACCAAATTGCAATCG
>LQRL01035394.1:0-13102 GCA_001703475.1 Hydroides elegans
CCCTCACAATCTCCTAAAACCACCCCTCCCCCTTCCACCATCGGCTTCCACATAGCATCTAGGGGTAGGCGTCGCCATTACTTCTCTCCGATCTCCAGGCCCCACTCGCGTCACTTGCTGTAACCACTGCTCATACAGAGGCTACATCATTCTCACCCTCCCCTTCTTTCCCTCCCCCGCTCCTCCCCTTGGGCTAAAACATACCTTCTTGGAGGTGGCGTGGCCATCCCTTCTCTCTGATCACCCGGTCCCTCCAGCTTCACATGCTGTAACCACTGCTCACACAGCGGTTGCATCTTGACGTCGGTGTCGCGGCCCTCGCCAATCCACTTCCACAGCTGCGCGCGCTCCTTGTAGTCCACGAAGGGCACGAAATTGGCGTCGCACATTTCCAGGCCTGAAATGGGGGAAATGAAAGATATGATAATCGGGTAATTGGAACATAAAAAATAAAATAACATTCATCTTTACGAAAAAAGTGAGTTTAAAGTTTTGGAGGGTAAAAAAAAAACTACAATCAAAAGGCTTCCCTCGTTGCGTACATGATCAGGAACCTCTATTCTATTTAGAGCATAAATACTCGTTCAAATGTGTTAAGCACTGTGTCTGCATTACTATTTCCCTACTTACCAACAATATGACCAGCAAGAAAGCGTAGTGCGGACAGAGTGACATCGGACCAACTGGCTTGCGATGTAAACCACGCGTTCATTTTGGCGCATTGCGATTTCTGCCAGTCGCATACTTTCTGCTCGATCTGTCAATTGATAATGTTATGATATGATGTTTTATATCATAACACCAATTAGGCCTACGTCACAAAAGGCCTTAGAAGGAAGATACATCTCAAATGATAGAACCGGTATAACGCGACCGAACCGAACATTGTTTTTAAAGCTAGTATGAGTTAATCACTCAAGTGTTTTATAGTTTGGACACATTCAAAACCTACATGATTTACATGAATCCCGAAACCTTTTCGCCATTGTGTTTTTTTTTTCGTCCACCGATTTACATGCAGCTCGACGAATTGATAACAAACACTGATGAATATGAAAATAGATGCATAAAAACATATAAATAAACGATACCTTGAATGTGCTGATCTTGCTGTCCTGTTCTTCGCCAATGAACTCCCTCAGCACACAAAAGAACGAGCCGTGTTGACCGTAAATTTGCTTGTTCACGTACATTCTAGAACAAATACAAAAAAAATGTCTCCACTGCAGAATACAAAGTTTCTTCGAGGTATATAGGGCATATGTTTTTACCAAAGTTCAATGCTCTATGAAAGGCATTACTTTCAAATATACGTACCTTAATTAATTTATCTTATTTTATTTATTTATGCGATGAAAAAAATATCGATACATGTGCGTATTATAATCACAATGTGCCCTTTTTAAAGTTTTAAAAATCATACGGTTATATACTGCCCACCTAAATATGGCTATCAAAAAGGGACTTAAAATGCAATAATCAACTCAACTTTATAAATCATTTTCGCAAACAAAAAATAACACATTTGCACATACTGCGTCACATCGACGTCTTCCTCCTGTTCGTCCTTGACATCCGTTGCCATGGTTGCATCCATAGCGTTGTCATCGAGACTCATGCCCGGTTGCCATAGTGCCGGCATCGAACCTTCCAGCTTGGTCTTCTTGGCGCGCTTCTTGTAGGGACCGCGAGCTGAAAACGGGGCGAAAAAGAGAGGGAAAATCGATTAAGAACATGTTCCAAAATGTGTATTAACAATGGTGGCGCTTGGATGAACTACGATATTTATTCAGGTGTAAAAGAGAGGTCTTCCGAAAAAAATATACATACCGGTGAATAGGGGCAAAAAGGTTGTTTAAAAATTGCCATGCTTAATTTAGACCGTTGATATATTACAAACAAACCAAAACAAAAGCTTCAATATAAGCTTATGACCACCTTAGGCCTACATGTTTATTATATTTTTGAGTTGATATCTACTAAAGATTATGAAGAACCAACGTTTCTTTCCGACCGGTTTGCCGTAGGTCCGTGCCATAACATCCTCAAGGGTAGTTCCTTCAATTTTGAGTTCAGGATCATCCTACAATGATACAACAGACACACAAGAGATTATTCGGTCGTAGTACGATTGGACTTTGTGGGCAAGTTATCGTTTAGTTGGAAAAGTACATATTTTTAAGTAGATACAGCTCTGGGTTAAGTCAGAGACAAACGATGATTCAAACTAACTAATTCGAGCTATAATTAAATAAGTTTCATTTCTAACAAAGTATAATTGTTTATTTATCATGTGTTTGAACTTTCCTTTACAGTTACACTTTGAGAATATAATTTATGTTTTGCTGGTACAGGAACGCTAATAACTTTGGTAATGACATAGCTTCCTTATCATATTAGACCCAAAACATTTCCTTTGCTTTTATACCATTAAGCATTTGGTCCTATTTTCATTTTATTAACCTGAATAGAGAACAAAGGCTCGACTTTACTCACGTAGGCGTCGGTGCGTCGTTTCTTGTGTTTGCGCAGCATCGAGAAGTACGCTTCTTCGTTCATCGTTACGGGAGACACCGACCGTTTTCCTGGTCGCACTGAAAACAGTTGATATAACATCGTTATTATAATACATACAATTATATTCATCTATATTATTTATATACAGAATTTAATTTAGGGAATTTAGGCACCGAAGGATAAACAGTTTGATAAACTGTTCAATATAAAGTTAACAAAATGCTAAATATTTAATTGGCTATGTGACTTGTGTGTTACTTGTTTTTGGGATCTTATTCAATTTCATTAAGCTAACATCAAAACATCAAACTAAAATGGGGTCGACAAGCATTGGAGTAAAGATTATCAAACCGCACAAAAACAAACGTGAGTATTCTAGATCTGATCAATTAAATTTGCTGTTATCTTTTGAATAGTTGTAAGACGGTTATAGCCACAACTTCATCGGAAAAATACTCTCTACATCGTTACCAATATTTGGCAGCCTAAAGGATCTTCTTAACTTACCCGCTCCACCACCGTTGGCCATTTTCGGTTTCACATCGAGAGTGCCGAAAACACTGGGTGTGAAATCGTCGACTTGCAAAAGTGCAGATGCATAAGCCGGATTCCTCGAGCATTCTGTTACAAGTATAATTTTTATAAGGGGTCTTCATTGGCTTTTTATTTATAAAAAGAATACATACTGGATTTCCATGTATTTTTTATGGCAATAAGAACCCGCTAATAATTTAAGGAAAAAATGTCTTAGATATGGTTGGTTAAGGACACCAAAAAAGAATGCACCGATATTTTTCTCATATTATCCTGAAACCATTTGTTAATAATTTGAATTTATTGTACGACTTTTTTTTTATGTTAAAATATATTCGTAACTCACCGGTCAAAAGATCTTCCTCGTCTGAGGAAGTTTCCACTTGTCCACATTCTTCGTTAATTTCTTTTATCGCACTGCAAAATGTTATTGAATAATGAACAATCCCTGTTTTGAGAGTTAAAACTCGCACCTATCAATTACACTAGGTCTTAGTAGGATGAATTGACTTAAAATGTTGTTCAATGTCATATAAAATCCACTGATCGAAATAAACAGGAAAAAAATCATCTGAAGAATTAAATCTACAATGTATTACTGAAGTAGGCTAAAACACTCGTACACAGATTATATAAAACTACTTATCCTTTTCTGTTCTAAAAATACTTATTGAACAAAATTGATGATTGTTAAAAGCCAGGCTCATAGCACGGCTCAAAATCTATGTTATCCATAATAACTATCCTTAACGACTTTGCTTACGTTTTATACTTTTTGCAGACTGTGAGCTCGAGACATTTATTGGCCTTAGGCTTCTCTCCTTCGGCCATTCTCCACCATTCCATTTTGAGACTCTCTCCTGGCGGCATTTGAGACACGGCATCAAGAAACCGCTGTAAAAATGGAGGAATGATAAACATTCATTTGAGAGTTTTTTTTTTAAACGGTTGTACAAACGTGCGAATCGATCAGAAAACGCTTGTTCGTCCCTATTGCCATCTTGGCGTACAACATAATTACAATGTAGCCTATGTGAATATCATGAGCAATAAAGGAATCTTACTTTTCTAATTATATGCCTATTCATTTAATTCATTTTTTTTCCAAACAATATTTAATAAGAAAATTATAAAACACTGAAAAAGAAAATATGAATACCTGTCGATTGACAAGAACTTCTTTCAATAGTTTTGAAACATATAATTTCTGTCGATTTAGATAGTCTTTGTATTTTGCCTTCCTTATCATCTTGGTGTACCTTGCTATCTCTGGTGAGAAACGACCCTCTATAATAGCGAAATAAAATAAACAAATTCGTTTCACATATGCATCTCAGGGTTTGGCTAGACAACAAATGAAACTATTCAATCGTTCGGTCCTTTACCTTTTAAATGTATTGATAATTCATAATATCAAACAATGAAGTGTGTTATTTCGTTTTCTATGGTTTAGCAATAGCAATCACATAATAGACTTCAAATAACAACGCTTAAAGCTGGAAAGAGTGAGCTAGCGAAACATATCTACGATAACATACCTCTCAGACTTTTATGAAACATTTGCAGTGGATTTCCGAATTTGAAGTTCTCGCCATTAAACATCCTCTGTAACGTCTGTATCTTCTCATGTCCATCATTTTGTTCAAATGACGGTAATAATGTCTGAAATCAATATTAATGATAGAAATGTTTTTTTTTGTGGATGTGTGTCTCTGATTAATTATTCATATGAATAGATTTTTATAATACTAATATCTCTTTTTTTTTCAAAACGGTATTAGTACCGGTACATTACAAGCGACAGGAAACGATTTGTGCCTTCAATTAATTTTGTTTAAAAAGGGATTTAAATGAGTAGTCTACCATAAGATTATGACGCTGATTTTCAGATAGCACATTCTGCCATGTGTTCACTCCAACAACTTGAAGGAAAACATCGAGCTGGAAATAAAATAGTATGATTGATGAACAATGTGACTAGAGGGACACCTGATAATCTGAAGAGTTGTCGGGTTGAAGTAAAATCTTGAAATGGTTGCATGAGATTACGGAAATGCAGACTTCCTATATCGCAAATTTAAATTCGCCCATTGCCATTTGAGTTTCGATTTTTTAAAAGTTTTTATCAGGTAACTAGACTTTAGAAGAACGTTTAACACTTCCAATAAATCTCATCATGCATAACTCAACTTACATCTTCTGTAAGGAGATTCGGCAAATATATGTCGGCTCTTCCGAAAAGACACCTCTCCATCGCTTCCGTTTAGGAATCGTTGTCGTAGAAAATTTGTTTGGAGGGTGGTGCAAGTACGTTTGTCCCCCGCAAACACTGTTTGTCTTCATTCCTGCAATGAATAAAATTTGATCAAATAAATGTATGTGTAAAATATGAGTGTTCAATATTAGATTTAACTATTAGATTTAATGCTTAGTATCCCTTTTCAGGGTGTGGCATAGGCCAGAATTCTGCTTCGGTAATTTTTCGAGGGTTCCTGAAAGTTTACTCGAAATTTTGTCCAAGGTACCTAAATTATGCCTCGTTAAAATCGATTTGTCCCTCGGTAAATTTTCGAGGGTACCTCAATTCTGTTATCTTGATTTACCCCCGACATTACCGAGGGTTTCTGTAATCTTGATTTACCCCCGAAATTACCGAGGGTTTTGACCCTTATGCTACACCCTGACTCTTTCTTTTTATTGCTCCTTTCACTGTCCGTTTTTGGCTAATGTCCATCCCAATAACCGTCATGTTTACGGTTATTAATTAACTTGCAAATCAAACGATTGATTATAAATAAACAAAGTCTCGGGCTTCAGGGTTGCCCGGGCATCAGGGTGACCCGGTCTTGCTTTATCACATATACTTGTTGTTTTTTTTTCACATGAACTGTTTAATGGAAAGTGACTTGTCTACTCATAGTTGTTCTAATTGTATCTCTAAATAGCCCTTTACGTATGTCTACGACCGACAGGTGGAGAGCAACCCACATGGGCTATTTACGAGCTCGTATTCTAATTGGTGGTTGATGCTTCTTAACCAACCAATAAAGATGTTATAAATATATGGCCCACACGTTAGAATGACTTTTATTCAGGCCCGCTTATGATGCAACATGGTAACGGGCACTGTTTAGAGCAGGCACATGACCCGGGGTTTTATGTAAACACAGGAACAATAAATTACTTCAATTTCAAAATAAATTTTCAAAGCTACAAAACTATTCCAACAAATTTAAATCGTGCCAAGGGTAATGACAGTTCTTAAACGCCAAAGCTACTTCAAAACCATATCAAAATATACATATTCTATCATTTAAAAACACTCTGTCTCAAGCCACCTCGCTTCCCCACCTGAAAATCCGCAAAAATAGTAGGATCTCATTATCGCTCGTGCAGACATGCGCTGACGTCACCGAAACCTGTGTTGTGAACCCACAGCAAAATTTAAGACACTTTCATTATTCCTATACTCATCCTAGGTAAAACAAAATACAGGACTTGACTTACTTGACTTAGATGCCCAGGACTCTTCATCCCCTCGCTCTCTCCAGACGGCTGACTTTACACCAATCACCACGGTCCGATGCTCAACGATCTGCAGTAGCAATAGGGAGTCCCGTGTCTTCTCGCACCTGGATGATCTATTTCTTGGGTGGCCTGCCTCGTGGTCTTGGATTTTTAGAAATCTTCTCGGTAGGCTTTGGAGACTTAGCTCTCAGGGGCGTCTTGTGACTGGCCAAACCATCTCAGCCGTTTTGCTTTACCACTTCAGTGATTGTGTCTTCCATCTGAAGGGCGTTGCGAATGTGCTTTCTCAGCCTGTCTGCGTGTCACCCCTATGATGGCTCTTAAGCAGCGCATTTCGAACACATCGAATCCGTTTCGCCCGATCTGAGGGTCCATGTCACGGATGAGTATGTGGCTATGGACACTATAAGGGCATTGTATAGGTGTATCTTTAGGGCATTGCTTATTGACTTATTTTTCTAAATGACTTCTCTCAGTCGACCCAATGCCGTCGACGCGAGTCTTAAACGCCTTATGACATATTCAACGCTATTTGACACTTCGCTTCCAAGGAGTACGAATTCCTCTACGTGCTCTACTTCTTCACCGTCGTCGACTATTTGCTGGTCACTCGGGAAGATGATTTTACATTTCATACCCCATTTTGGCTTGTATTTTCGAGATGTGAAATTGACATATGGAGTTTCTCGAAAATCGCTGATAGGAGGGTGGTATCGTATGAGCATCAAATGCCTATTGATAAACTGTCATGTAGTTTGAGCGTATTATCCAGGCTTTTCATTTCTTTCATGACAAATTCTATGAAAATATTGAACAGGGTTGGTGATAGCAGGCACCCTTGTCTAAGGTCAATCTTATCTGCCAAACACTCAGTTAATTGTCAATCGTCGATGACTACGGCACACTCTGTCTCATTGTATAGGGACTCTATAATGCGAAGATTATTTAGTTGTCTATTGTCTGGTTAGGATTATGATACGCTTCACAATAATGAGCGTAGATGTACGTCCAAATAAGCCATCACAAAAGAGTGTATTTTTAAGTATCAATTAGAGCGATTACAAAACAGATTAGTGCAAGACTAAAAACTTTAAAACAATAAATGAAATCTTATACACTTAAGAATAAATGTGTGTACCATTTTATCAATTAAAAAACGGATGGATTGATAATTGTATGGAATCGGATAAACAATTAAGGGTAACACAACATCATGATCTTATTGGTCACATTTATTTGACAACAGGAAATCATTTATTTGCTAAAACAGAGAATGTGGATCATACACACAGAATGGATGGAACATCGTTGCATTAAATAATGACAAAGACTATAAGCTATCAAATATTTATACTTTAAATTTTCTAAGATGTAAGCTTTTTTAAATTTGGTCAAGTATCCTCAAAAACCATGGAGTCTCTTCATAAAAAGGATATGGTCCAAGACTATTTATCTTTATGTTATTTTGAATAAAGATTTATTGACGTGTGATACGTTTGTTTTATATATGGTTAAGATATCTCATAAACTGGTTCATAGCAAAAAGAAATCATGTTTATCATGATTCTATTCCATTCCATTATTTGACAATCAAATATCACACTAAATTATGTGTTACAACGTGTTACAAACATATTCCACTTGGCATGTACATTCAGGAAAATAACATTTCTTACTGGTATTTTTGAAACATTTCTGCGCAAAAGATACCATATTTACATCCCTTATAACAGAATAATTAATCTAGTTAATCTAACTGGATAATTTTTAATATAAATAAACAGCAATAAGATTAACCAAATCAAGAACACCGGGCACAAAAATATACACAATAACGTGACAAACATAACACAGCATCCATAAAGATATTAAATAGATATTAAAAGAAAAACAAATCCTATTGCAAAACAAACATTCAAATAATTGATGCCACTATTTTAGAATAAAAGAAAACCAGGGTAAACAATTGTTAGTTTATCTCAGATGCTCAATGAAAATTTTAACTCCAAACAATAGCTCATTAGTTTATTTACAACT
Organism: Hydroides elegans; assembly: GCA_001703475.1. Lineage (NCBI taxonomy): Eukaryota > Metazoa > Annelida > Polychaeta > Sabellida > Serpulidae > Hydroides > Hydroides elegans. The sequence continues at coordinate 8,617 of LQRL01035394.1, forward strand.
GAAAACACTCAACATACACAATATGACTACACTTTACATTTTCCATAGAACTCTAATCATAAATATGCTGTTTAACTCTGAGTAGCTCATCTTCAACAGCAAGCAGGTTTAGAGAGCAACTTGATCAGCATTTCACATGCATTTTTATCCAGCATTACTATCTTCTTAAGCTGCCAAACATTGTTTTGTGCAAAATATCAAAATGAATACACAGTGTCTCATAATCTCGACAAAAGCTTTAACATACATATTTGACCAATACCTATTCCTGTGGGCTCAAGGTATTCAACTTGTTCAACATATATTACTAAACTGAATCTATTGTAAAATAGTACTTGTATTTCTACCATTCATGCACTTGTTTTTATATGTATTTTTACAGAAAACACCATTGTTTATTGTATGATAAATACAGATATATATCCTTGTACTGCTATTAAAATTGTTAATACTGGCAGAAACCGGAGTCGAAATGCTAAACTTTTGTTTTATTATTTTCAGATATAGTATATGCATAAAGCAAGGATATAAAACTAAAGACGGTGAAGAAATAAAGACTTAACTTAAAAGGTTTTGGTTAAGTAAAATACAATTCAAAATAAGGTTTTGTGTATCATCTTTATGATTTTACGATTGTTATCAATTAATAAAATAACTAAATGCCCAAAAAATCAATTAAAAAAAATAATAATACTTTTGATATTGCAAATTGTTGCCAGCGATAAATCTTCTCAAGCTTATATTTTGGAAAAATGAAGATTAATTTATCATTTTGCAGCATATTTTATCTAACTATTATGAATAATCCGCAAGTTATCATTATTATCACAGAAAGGACAATGTAATAACCTATTCATATTTCAGGTTTTGTGGAAAGCTTTTTACTAAAACATAAAGCGTCTTGCTAAGATTGACAAGACTAACTCAATACTGTTGTACCGGGTAAATATTATTTGCATGACCAACATAATTTTGTGGCAATTATTATTTTTACGCATGGTTATGAAATATTGTCTATAATAGCAGTCTGCAAACATTTGTTAACGAAAACAACACATAAACTCTTTATCCTGAATTTTATTAGAATTTAATAGAAACATATATAGATAATTTGAATTTTGAATATAGCTACCAAAACATTTGTTCTGTAATTTGATACAATCGGAAACTCAAATACCAATAACCAAAACATCACAAATAATCTAATCATAAATAGCTTATATATCAAAATCGTATATATTTTAAAAGAAAACAAATATATTGCAGCTTGAAAGTAGGCCTTGATTTATTCTAGAATGTTATATTAATACATTATTGATTTACAATAACTGCTGTTACAATCTAAACAAAAGGTTGCGCTAAACACTCGCTAAAAGTGCTCGGCATATCAAACGGACGAACATCGGGCGCGATTGCAACTTATGTCGTTACGATCAAATCCTGGATACCATAGTTCATTTCAAACGTCATCTAGAAATACATGTTATAAGGGCTTTCATTCAGAATTTTGTTGATTAAGAAAATATGCATTACTGTTATATTAATAAAGCGACGCACCAATTGTGATTTTAAACCGATTTCTATACACATGTCTATTGAGTATGAAAAAATAAATAAAAGAACATATTATCAATATGTGTGAACCCGCTGTTAATTATGCACTGCAACTTTTATCAATTCAATATCTTACCTCAATGAAACAGGCCCTAAAACCTCCGTTTTCGGGTGCTTCGACGTTTGTTAGATATGCGTTGTGCCCCTATAACAAACAAACCAAATCTTTTATATTGTATGTTAATATGGCTTTGGTGGATTGTTACATAGTAAATCTTTGCAAAATGATATTGCAATCGAATGATGATTTGATTAACCTAGTATTACAATCGTTAGCCGCTTTATATATGAAATGAGAGACTAATAAAATAATCGTAACTTTAGGAGGAAAAGTGAGGAATATAACAACCGCTTTATACTAAGCACTTTGACATTTACATAGCTCCTGCTTTTTATATTTATCTTTGTTAGAAAAATGATGTATTTTAATGGGCTTACAAGGTCTACTAATTCATTTTCTTCCCAAACAAGAGGATTCTTTTTCAGCTCAAACGTAGCTGCATTGCCTAAATAGATTGCTCTGAAATCACGTCTGGGAATTGTATCAGGTATTCCGTCGCCATTCCAATCGCTGTCAAGGCTGAATATAAAAATACAAAGAGAAACATTGTAAAAATCTTAAAAATGAATAACCTATATAAAAAACTGGAGTGATCTACGTAAATTTATTTAGATGAAGAAAATGACTTTCTATTGATGTCTAAAGAGATTTTACATGATTTGTTCATAATAGTTTTGATACATTGACGTACTTCAAGGCATGGGATATAGAAAACATTTTAGCTTCTAGTTTGATGTTGTGTTTGCCTTTTTAACCGTCATATATATGATATAAAATATACAATCTTCTTATGATGTTTATTTCCAGATCCTTTTTTTATACATTTATATTCAGCAGATTATTAAGCACATTCAAACGACTGGCTTATCGTTATATACTAATATTTGATTTGAGCTTATATGTATATAAATGAAATAATCTTACACGGTCGGACATAATATGAACTGGACGAAACATAAGCACTGCATTTTAAATAGTTATATTTCTTTTGTCAGTTAAATCGTTTAATGATAAAAACATCAAAATATACATTAGATGAGTGTTTAATAATGTGATGAATTTTATACAAAATAGCTGTTACTGTACGATAGAATTTTAATCGTCAATAATTCAGCGCTCATATTTTGTCCAGTTCTTATTATGTCCACCGCTGTAGTACAATTTTCAACTTACACCAGATCCGTTTCTTCCGTCGAGTTAACGCAAATCGCACGAATATGGTTTGGGGTTGTATCCAAGGTGACGGTGAGAATCTGAGAATCACACGTGCCCTCGCTCCTAGACCAGGACACCTCGGGACCGGATTCCTATTGTTATAAATATTAAGGGGTTGATGTCAGAATAAAATGATTATCTAGTTGATTTGATAAAAATGAGCCCATACATATTGACATGATGCAGTATCTAATGTTATGATCATAAAACTGTGCAAGTATTTTTGTCAATGATATCTATATAAAAACTGTTTGAATAATAATGATTCATAAATATTTTCTTAATGTTGGCAAGAATTTAACAGTATTTATTACATGGATAATAAATAAGTGATTATATACATACTGAGTGAGCTAGCAAGAAAAAGTTGGCCCAGTTGTTCCAAATGCTATCGGCATGTCCTCGTAGAGTATGTCCTGAATCTTTAACTAACCTTATAAAAGTTGAAGCATATAGGGTTTTAAAAACGTATAAAATATAAAGTTGTCAAAGAGAATGCTTAATAATTTTATTACGGATCAAGCCGAATCACCAATATTAAAAAATGCTATTACCATAGGGCATTTACACAGGGGGGATGTCAGTATGATTCAAAGCGATACTAAAGTTGAATGCTTAAAACTAATGAAACATTCAAAATCTTACAAAAATTGATGATTTATCATAAAAATGCATTTTAGGTTTTATGATATTCAAACATTATGAAGTATTATTTCAATTAACGGTTATATAAATATATTTTGCTTTTACCTTAAGTATTTCCTTGTAGGTATTTTGTCCCAAAAATTCCAGGTCGAGTCAAGAAAAACAGAAACCGTTCCACTTGCTGATGATTCCAAATCTTTGCAGTATAAGAACGAGAACAACATGAGTATAACTAAGCTCATTCAGTTGCTTCTTGCACTCTTTGCGGTTGGATTTAAACATATTTTCATACATGTTTTAGAATAATTTTTTAAAATCATAATGTTCTGCATGATCTTAATATATCCTAGTATACTTACGCACTGGGTCGATCGGAATTCCATTAAATACATACTGTCCACGTTCATCAAAAATACTTTTACAAGTTAGCTCTCTAAAAGGCGCTGTCATCCAGGAAGAACCTCCGAAACTTTCAAGGTGCTGCTTTACAAACTATAGTTACAACTTATTGGTGTTACATATCATCATTATTGTTCAACTGATAGATAACTATAAAGTTCATATAAAAATATGTTTTTAAAATAACAAAAGAAGTTTGAGTCAATAGTCACTAGTTAATTTACTGCATTGAAAGCTAGTATTCTTAGATATGATTAAGGTCTTGCATTTACATATTGATAAAACATAGCTCTAAGAAAGAATTTGTTGAAGAGGCTAATGGATAAATTTATTTATTTATTTATTTATTTGAATACATTTATATAGCGCTTAATCTGAAACAGCCCTAAGCGCTTTACAAAACATGGTATATAAGGTGTGCATTAATATATAAGTTAAAACAAAAATAATACTAAAAACATAGGCATCAGAGATGCAAAGCCCCCAGCCTAGGCCAAACGGTCTTTAACACAAATATAAGTGGATTGAAATAAGCCAGTCGAAAGAAATATT
>LQRL01035395.1:0-10611 GCA_001703475.1 Hydroides elegans
ATAATGAAGATTTGTTTTAGTATCGACCCTTAAAAGTAGGGTTTCTAGTTTTTTTTTTTTTTTTTTTATTGGGGGAGGGGGGCGGGGATGTGGTTGTTTTTATCCTATACATGTATTTGGATATATTTCATAGTGTCAAACGTTATCTCATAAAAAAACCTATGCATAACTCTGTACTACATCAGCTATGAATAGAAAAATCAAAGAAAATAACTGTAATGAGTATGGAAAGTTCACGGGCTCTCCACATAACTACCGCCCAGTATCTGTATTGAGTGGCGTTCTTCTTTTAATCTAAAGACTGGTTCAGCTTTGAAGCCTTGGGTCAATGAAAGACCTGGAGTACGGAACAAGTATAAGGCAGGCTTCTTCGGACCTTAATTGAAGCAATTAGAGATGAGACACGTGCTCTGAACCTTATGAGGGGGGAGAGGTGATGGTGGTTGTTGGTCTAGAGCAGAGTTGTATGTGGACCTGTTTCTGTATTTGTACCTGTATATATCCATGTAGCGGATCTTCACTGGCGTTAAATGTAGGAATGATCATGTCATTTAGAGTATATGGGAAGGAATTCAAGCGGACAGGTATCCACAAAGTCACAAACGTATCTAGTTATCATCCGAGAATATATATCCGTTTACCCGGGTTGTGGAGTTAAGTTTCACTGTTATGTACCGGTATTCCGGTATAAAAATGAAGTTAAGTCTTTATATTGCGCCTATTTTTGATTCAAACTTGTGAACAATATAGAGTTTCACGAGTGAATAATATATATGGCAATCTTCGGTTTGTAGATGCTCAAGCTCAAAGTTCTATTTTGAATATGTCTCACATTTTTATCAGTCTCTTGAACCATGAGGAATATCACATAATGGCAACATGTAGCTTGGTTATCACTGCCATGCATCGAGTAGGATGAATGCAAAAGTAACGGACTTTTTTTGTAGAAGTCAAAAATGAGTAGTGAGTGTGTATCAGGCAAAGGTTTATTTAGACCCGATGCTTTTGGGCCTGTTTACATGGGAAGCGGCATAGAGCGGCGGCGACAACTATATTTATATGTTCTTTCTAGGACTAGCGGCACTACTTGCCGCATACCTATAAAGAACATACGTGCTTCCCGTGTAAACAGACCCTTAGACGTGGTTCCATTAATCCTGTTTAGTTAGCTTGTAGCGTTTTTGAAATTCCTTTCTTTGGTGCACTTCTCATATTTTAGTTAAGGCTCGACAAATGATTACATACCTACAATCGATAGCTATTAAAACTATAGACAAAACCGAGACAAAACCGCCAAATTTTACTATTAAAATACGGCAAAAGAACTGAAAAAAATCGAAAAAAATCATTGTGACAATACAGTACCTATACACAAACAAACAAATCCAACACTGAAATGAAATACCAAATTTATGAGAAAGAACATACCAGCAAGCCAAACATTTAATCATTCAATGTAACCAGGGTTTTTTTTTTTACGAATTGTGCCCCCTGAAAAGGTGTGACCTTTCCAAAGCGGATGTCTAGCGAGTCACATCTCGTTAAACGCATTCATTTTCTTGACACCTTTCTTAAAAAGGGGATCGTCTAGACGACGCAATGGCAATACATCGTCCATTTTTATGGCGGTGTTAAGAATTTCGCATATTTTTTTTCGATGTTTTCTAATGTCCATGTTGATTTTGATAAAGCAAAGGACAACACATAGCCAACGCAAAAATGAACCACAAAATCAATAAATGAAAATCCCAACAAGTCAAAATAAGAATAGAATCTAGCTAAACCACTCCGCAACTTTTTACGAGGGTTCCTGAAAAGGTGTGACCTTTCCATAGCGGATGTCTCGCGAGTCACATCTCGTTAAACGCATTCATTTTCTTGACACCTTTCTTAAAAGGGGATTGTCTAGACGACGCGATGGCAATCCATCGTCCATTTTTATGGTGGTGTTAAGAATTTCGCATATTTTTCTCGAAGTTTCTTAATGTCCCATTTGATATAAAAAAAGGATTCCGTAGAATAAGATGTATAGAGTCTACTCATTATTGCGCAAAAAAAAGTGAAAATATGTATGAAGGTGAGATATTCTGGTAGAACTGGAAGTGTATTTTAAATGCATTTTGCATGCGCAAACTGAAGTGACACGCTTGGAATTCACGGAATCCATTCTCTAGTTAGCCCATCGTATCACACGAGTTAATAATCTTGTCATTATATTAAGCATTAAATCGCTCTAATGAGAGTTACACACAAAGATAACCAAAGTAGCAACGTGCTATGTTAGAGAGATCGTTCCTGGTACGGCTCGTATACGTGAGATGAATAGACCGGTAAGCTCTTGTTCCTTAGATGATGGGACCCAACCTACGATAAATAATGACATGTACGTCAGGGCGTTCCAGTTCGACCGGTACCGGTTTACTTTAGATCGATGCATTCGCTGAATTTCGAAATCTCGGTTAACTCAATTTAAGTATTGGCTGTTACCTGACTCTAAATACTCAAAATGTTTGTCAGCTGTAGGTGACTGCATCCCTTCCATTTCGATCAAACACAACGGTTTTCTTGATTCTAAATTCCAAAACTTATTCTTAGATCTAAAATGCACACTAAAAGCATGTCATTCAAGAAGAATAAACCTTTTTGTTTTAAGCAAAAATACTAGAAAAAAGGTCACTTCCTTCCTCTGGCACTCTTTCCCATAGAATTCTACTCTCTTCTCCAAAAGTGTTATTATAGCACTCTGGTTTCAGTCTTGGAAATGCTGCTACCCAAAACCTACTTCATTCTCCCAAGGTCGTTGAATTCATTATCCTCTGATTGTATGTTGATAGAGTGTCATTTCATGGATTCTTCTTTAATTACGTTTTCTTAGCTCCATAATGAAGTTTATTTATAAACGGATAGCAACGATAATAAACCCGACGGTTATCAATATTATCGAATATCGGGAGGCAATCTTATAAGAGTGAGAATGGAAATTAAGGTTATATAGCCCTCGATTGATAAGGTGCACTTTCTAAGAGTTGTTGGCTCGGATACCAAAACGTTGCATCGATTCTCTTTGCTATTTCTTTTCTAAGAGTTTTCATTTAACTTTGTCCTCCTAGCCTTTTGCGATTGGGAGATATTTTACAGACGGAAAATGAAAGAAAATATCTCATTTAATTCAGCGAAACTGTTCCTTTTTTAATATCCTAGATATCCGGATCATTGTCTCTTAACGGCTCTGAGCATAAGACGATTAAAAAAAGACCCCATGGAAAATCAAAATCTGATATGACAGTATCAGCTCCAAAGTCTGTGGACGTGAATATACCCGCGAGGTTTAAGAATACCTTGAACAATGGCACATTAAAGCCCCCTTCCCAAGCCCCTGCTTGTGAAATGCAATCGGGTCTTTAGGTGACTTTTCATTACTTTGGAATGGAAGCTTCAAATCCCGCTTGACGTTTTGAGAAAAAAACGAGAGAAAATACCTCATGATCTGGCCTTATTGGGAGCTTTTTTTATCGAAGTATGCGTTTTATACCTTTGATATATTACCATGAAAATATAATATATGAAGACCGATTGGTTGGCTTATTTTTATGCTGCAGTTTTATACTCTTTTAAATAAAGAGCATGTCATTAAAACATCAACAACTATTTGGAGAATAAGCTCGACGTATGGCCAAGCCTGTTTGGACGTCGTGAGGTTTTTGCAAAACTAGAAAAATCCCTAAATCTTCGTCATTTTGTCTTTATCACCTCGTGTCTACTTACGTCTACTTTACTAGCTTCCGGACTAGCTCTAGCTCCCCACCACCTTTCATTCATACTAATGGCGACGGGATTCCCCTCTTTTTTATTCCAGGCCGGTGCCACATTGCTAAATTATCAAGAAATGTCTCGTTAAATGGAGAAAGGTGGTTTATAAAGGCGTGATAAGATTATTAAGCTGTCTTCGTTTTATGGTAGAAGTAAAATCTATATCTTGAGATGTCAAATTATGTTATAGAAGATAGCTCTTGCTTTCAGATTTTCATAGTATTTTCCTTATATGATGAAGTGGAAATGTTCATTTTGCAACAGACATAATATCTTTCTCGCCAGACGGCATGTAATTTTTACGAAAATGCTGGTATTTTATAAGAAATACACATAGTGATAGACATACTCGTGGTACGCTCTTTACAGTAGAATCTGCTTAACCCCATTCAAACCGCCATCTATAATTACTCTATCATAATTGGATTTGCATAGATATTGAGCAAATAAACCCGACCCAGATTGAAGTCATACCAGTGCAATGAGGTAACTGCAAATTGCCAATACAATAAAAACAGAGAAAATAAAATCTGCCGGAGTTGAACGGGCCGGCGGTTTTAGAAAACCCACTGGCCCGAACGAAAAACTACCGGCCTCTGCCATGTTCTGTAAAAATGTTTCCCTTATGAAAATATGGTAAACAAGATGCTCAGGAAATGAAATGGTGGTTACTCAGCTGGCTTTGTAACTGCCAATAATAACCAATGTAGCACAACACAAATATTGACCAATGTACAAGTGCTCTCTCATTATCCCGCCTGAATTTGTATATTAATATTGGGGTTACATGTTCATGTTCATTTCTATTGAAAAATCGTCTTCATCTATGAAGTTTATATTTACGTCAAGAAACATGATCCCTGCCCCTTTCTTATGAATGCATAAAAATCAGGAACTTTAAGACAAATGGATGATATCTAAACCATTTAGAAATCAAATCACTAAGGGGTATTTTCTCAAACCAATAAAATAATCAATTTGATCGTTCAATGTTCGAGAGTCTTGATTTCGGAATAGAAAAAAAAAATACAAATATTATTTTCAAGACCGCGGTGAAGTTTTTCTACCTCCCAAAAAAAAAAAAAAGATTCCGCAAGCAAGTTTTTTTCGTTTCACTTCTAAACTAGCTGTCGGAAGGGGCTCTTACTATGGTAACCAATTTATAGTTTTTTTGTTCTATTTCCTTCCTCTGTACATAAAAACATTCCTCGACAAAAAAAATTCTACTCACCCAAAAAAATAGAATTGAACAGGCTGTGCTGGTATCCTTGCAAAGACAACCGAAGATTGTTTTGCTTAAATTCTTAAGGCAAATTTGGATCTGTGACTAGTTATCCAGGCAAGTAATGACTATGTGTGTATCCTTTAAGTGTGGACATATTCCAGCAGATAATTTACTCACTCAGTCATGGAATTAATTGGCGTCCAGTGTAGATGATTTATTCATGAAGTCAATTTGCATTTCCATAATCATACTGCATATTTACATTTACAATAATATCCTACATATTTAATCATGCATACTTTAAGGAAGACTTCCACTTGTTTCCTTAAAACACAAATCAGAAGCAAAACCGAAAAGAAATTTTCTCAAACCAATAAAATAATCAATTTGATCGTTCAAGGCGAGTGACATTTTCGATTGGCGAGTGTGAATTTGAAGTCACTCGCCACCCTGGCGAGTGTAAAATTTACCGTCAAAACCATAATTTTCCAAAAATTATTGGTTAAATCTTAAGACTTTAATTATTGCAATAGATATGTCGGCTCGCGCCTTCGGCGTTCGCTTACATTTTCACAGAAATAACTTCGTCCAATAAATTAGCGAGCTCATATTTTAGTGTTTTTCATTTCATTTTACATATTTTAAACTGCTGGCGAGCGTAAATCTTCGCTGGCGAGTGTGAAATTTGACTCACTCGCCAGACTGGCGAGTGTGACAATTATCTTATTTCCACCCCTGCACATGGGGTGAAATACTCGTGATACATGTACGCACTTTACAGTAGAATATGCTTGACCCAATTAAAACCGCCATCTATAATTACTCGATCATAATTGGATTTGCATAGATATTGAGTAAATAAACCCGACCTAGATTGTAGATTGATGTCATACCAGTGCAATGAGTTAACTGCAAATAACCATGAAGCCATACACAACAAAACATGTTTTTATTCTCCACAAGCTTGATAATTTTGTCTTATGTTTTATGAAGCTTATAACTTATTATGAACCCAAAAATAATATAGTTTGCATCATCCTGCATAGAAAATCTGTACAATCATATATTTTGTGCTTTGAAAACATGACATCCGATAAACAAGAAGCAGGAAATGAAATTATGGTTGCTCAGCTGGCTTTGTAACAGCCAATAACCAATGTAGCACAACACAAATATTGACCAATGTGCAAGTGCTATTTCATTATCCCTCCTGAAATTGTATATTAATATTGGGGTTACATGTTCATTTCTATAGAAAAATCTTCTTCCACTATAAAGTTTATTTTTACATAAAGTAACATGATCCCTGCCCCTTTCTTTTGAATGCATAAAAAATCAGGAACTTTTAGACAAATGGATGATATCTAAACCATTTAGAAATCATTAGAAAGATGAATGACAACTCGCTTAGGGGTATTTTCTCAAACCAAGAAAATAATCAATTTGATCGTTCAATGTTTGAGAGTCTTGATCTCGGAATAGAAAAAAAAATATATTATTATCAAGACCGCGGTGATTTTTTTCTACCTAACAAAAAAGATTCCGCAAGCAAGTTTTTTTTTTTCGTTTCACTTCTAAACTAGCTGTCGGAAGTGGCTCTTACTATGGTAACCAATTTATTTATTTTTGTTCTATTTCCTTCCTCTGTATATAAAACATTGCTTAACAAAAATTTCTACTCACCAAAAGTAAAATAGAATTGAACAGGCTGCTGCTGGTATCCTTGCAAAGACAACCGATAATTTTTTTTTCTTAAATTCAAATCTAGATCCACTAGTTAACCAGACAAGTAAATACTATGTGTGTATCCTTGAAGTACGGACAATATTCCTGTAGATAACTATCCCATGCACAGTCATTGAATTAATTGGCGTCCAGTCCAGATGATTTATTCATGAATGTAATTTGCATTTCCATAATCATTCTGTATATTTGCATTGACAATAATATCCTACATATTTAATCATGCATACTTTAAGTAAGACTTCTACTTGTTTCCTTAAAACACAAATCAGAAACCAAAACGGGAAAGAAATACCAATAAGGTTGCGTTTTCTGACCACTGAATGACAAAATATTACAATACGGTGCAATTGAATGTTATCCTAAAAATAGCCGTAACGGGCGCGAACGTCCTTAATGATGATAAGGCATCCCATGAACCGAATGGCGTTTCGTGATTTCCTGGGACTCTTTAGTCAGTGGGGTCAGTCTCTCCGAAAAAAAAACCGTTAACCGAGTATTTGGATGTGTTCTGTCTTCACGGAATATATTACAATCCTTTGCAATAATAAGAATATCCTAAAAAGATCCTTGATGATTATAAGGCATCCCTTGAATTGCGAATGGCGTTTTCGTGATTTCCTTCCTTCAGTGGGGTCATTCTAGCAGAAAAAGAAAAAAAAAGCCCGTTTACCGAGTAATTGCGTGTTCTATCTTCGCGGAATATTACAATCCTATGCAATAATAGCAATATCCTAAAAAGGTCCTTAATGAATATAAGGCATCCCAACCGCGAATGGCGTTTCGTTATTTCCTTCCTAGGACTCCTCAGTTTGGGGTCAGTCTCGCAGAAAGAAAAAAAAACCGTTAACCGAGTAATTGCATGTGTTCTGTCTTCGCGTGATAGCAGCTCTCCATCTCATTTATCCAATTGATCTTCTTGTGGCACCAGTTGGTTTGGTTTGGTGACTCTTGCAGGGAAAGTTTGGTTTGGTTGTGGCTTCGTATTTAGAGGGACGATTTGATTTTGTTGCTAGTTTATTTGTTGTGTCGTCTTCTTCCGGTATGTTGTTTTAGGGTCTTCAGAATTGGTTTTACAGTCTTTTTCTTTTGTGTTTTATGATAGTACCTATATTTTTTATTCTGATTCTATTGCATAAACGTTTATATTGCAAAGCTCTGTCTGGTATTTCACAAGCGTTTCAACTGTTGATACAAACCCCTTTCTTGCTTTTCATTTGTCCAAAAAGTTATTTGTTTCTAAAAGCTCCAACATCCAAAACTTCCTACTTCTGCATTGGATCGAACCTTTTATTTTACTTTCTTTATTATGTTATTCCAAAAACAGAGTAAACAGGTACTCGACTACTAATTTGATTAGCTCAACGCTCTTGTACCTACATATACAGCATCACATTGGAATTTGCAGCAACGGGTTGAAAGGTGGTTTTGCTGCAGTTCTCTCAATGCCTCCGATTTGAGAGATGTAATGGTCTCTCCCTCTTGAGTTTATTCTATGGGATTTTGCTCTCTCCCTGCCTTTATTTCACTGATTTGAGAGTAGAATGTCTCTTTGGTTTGTGCCATTGCTCTAAGGCTTTAAGAGCACAAAATGCGTTCAGGTCGGTGAAAGATGGGGAAAGGCTTACAGGACTGTGAAAGCATTGAAGGGACATAAGGTTTCAGCATTAAATGGGGAAGCAGCCCATCACTACATTTTTTTTTTTGGAAGGAGTTTTTTTTCTCTCTATTTTTTGTTTTAAAAAGTATCTATATCATAAATGAATCAAGGAAGAACTTAACTTATTTTTATTTTTTTCCGAATGGTGAAGCTTTATTCTTAGTGTGATCGAGAAAGAGTAAGCCGGTGCAATGTCATTGGACAGTCCTGTTTATTCCAATTAAACAATCAGCTTATATATTGATTATTTGCTTATGATGTTTTTGCCACATAGGATAAACTGTGTTGCTTGTCATAGTTTATCATATGCAATAGATAATTCTTTATTGTATATTTCGAATGAATTACCGGGTAATAGCTAGTGTCTTATCTATTGATTAAATGAAAAATACAATATGGACCCAGGGCCTGTTATGGGTTGATCATCAGTTTTTGCTTTTGACATGTAACAGGAAACTTTTGAGACGTTATCCGAGCTTTTCTCGTTTATTTATATTTTTTGAAAACTTTTTTAATGATCGCCTCTTCGTTTGGTTCCTCGCCCTTTTCTATTGGACACAATTGCCCACTGTCGTGCTTAATGAAATTGTCACCACTGCGATCTCCTATTTTGTCGTTGTTTTATTATTTCGTCTCAGAAGATAAATTCGACTCTCTTGTCAAGGGGCTGTTTCTAAAGTCGGGATAAATAAGTGTGAAACTCTGGCCCGCAACAATAAAGAAATAGGTTCAAATGGCTTAAGGTTGTCTCATTCAGAATAAAGTAGTGGGTATGTTATCAAAAGGAGGTTAAGCTATCTACTCAGAAACGGAAATAGCCAGTTTTCACTATGTAACAATAAAAATAACACGCAGGTTTACTTGCTGGACAAGGTTCTGGTTAGTGTGCCCACTTGCTTAGCGATAGGAACCAGGTTCGAACCCACCGGCTGGTACCTAATTAGTTATTGTATAAGAGACCCAGTGTAGTGACGCATTATGTATGACCAAAAACCAGAGCAGACCATTTCGTCAGAGAAGTCGAATTATTTCATTTTCCATGAAAACCATCTATATAAGTTCCATTAACGAATTCAGAGTTTGCCAAGGTATGATAATATTTTCTGCTCATTAAATCCTTGTATATATACCACTCATCTGCGCACTCTGCCATACGATGCTTCTACATTTTGTATTCAATTTCAAGTCACTGCCCAGGGAACGCTCAGAGAAGAACAAGGTTAAATGATTGCCCTAATTCCATGATCATTCATACTCACTGGGCTATAAAACTCGGTGGGCTGTTCTTGTACTCCCAACCCACTTCCACCCATTAGGGCTCTACAAAAAGTAGACAATTTTTTTTTCAACAAAAACTGGATGCTATTAGCACATGGTCACATTTGGAGCGTTTTGTCCAAACAAACCCTGTCTTCCAATGTATTCCTTATGGAAAACTCAAAACGCTACCTTAACGCTCATTGCGTTTCAAGAAGCAAGTTGCTCTTCAAGTTCCCCATAAGGGCTTGTTCACACGGGAAGCGACAAGGCGCGACAAGCGACAATATACTTATATGTTCTTTATATGCTCCTGTGGCTAGTCCTATAAAGAACATATAAGTATATTGCCGCGTGTCGCGCCTTGTCGCTTCCCGTGTGAACAAGTCCTAAGGGTTACATAGGAAGGCTTGATCTGTCAGGGGAAAACAAAGTCTCGGGAAGCTCGGAAAAAAAAACTTCCAATGTAGCCAGTCCCTTAAATATGTTGGGAGTAGGTCGTGATGGCAGTTTTATGACCGATATATTGCCTAAGACATCAGATCATGGGCGGTTTATGTAAAGAATAATGGTATTTGTCTTTCGTTTATCAATACATATAGCCTATCGGTCCTGACTGGTAATGTCCTAAGTACGTCATTGTGACATGAGAGGTTATTTATGTGTTGTCTTTTGTGTATACAAATGTTTGAATCATCCAGAAACCAGCGAAATAGTAATGCCTGAATCAAATTTTACATGTTTAAAAAAAGCTGGAAACAAAAAAAAAAAGCTGGAAACATTAACTTTGTTCACTAGTTGTCGTTCAACTTTTAATCTGATCTTACTCTTTGTTTATGTCCGAGGCTTCTTAAATTCCGACAAGCAAAAAGAAATGAAGCTCCAAATTCCACCCCCCCCCCCCCCCCCCCCCCCC
>LQRL01035428.1:25550-40264 GCA_001703475.1 Hydroides elegans
ATTACGATTACATAATTTTTAAGATTGTAAAACATATAAAATTTACATGTAGCTAGTGTTGGTGAACTTTGCCCTATCGCATAGAACCCTGAACTCAATGCTTCATTTAACTTCAATAGATCTAGGCTCTACACATTCTGTTCCTCATCAATAACACAAAAGGCCCGGCCTGTAAGGACCTGCAGTCACATTGTACCTAGCTGGTGTTTTCCTAACAAACTCTTCTTTTAATGATTCTTTTTAGGAAACTTTAACCCAGTTAGATTTAAAACCGCATTGAGCGTCTGCATGCGATGTTAAGTTTAAGCTTTAAAAAATTCTTTAAAGGGCTTCCATTATGGTCGGGCCATAATACCTGCTCAGTACACCATGCGCTCGTTGCCAGAATAGTCAACCCAAAGATCATGCCTGGCCATGGATAAGTACCATCAGTGGCCGGTCGAAATATATGAAACGCATCTTCGGGTGGGAACCCGCAAGTTCGGTTGCCATAGAGATCAAAGTCACGATGCGTATAATTGGCTGCTGCCTCCATGAATTGCTCACGCATTTGGTCGAAGCTGCCGATTTCATTCAGACCTGTGTTTTAGTAGGGTTCAAACATGTTAAATTTACTCATCGGTTAAAGGATTGTATGTGCATGCCATTGAATAAATAACGTTATTATTCAAAAGGACGTCAAACTTATTTTGGTGTCAAAGTCAAAGACACTCCATTTGCTTGTGATGATATAACGACTTTTATTTTAGTTGAACGAAGCTTGACGTGAAACTGTGAATTAAAGATAAAAATAAACTACTTTTGATACGACAAACTTTCAAATAAAACTTTATTTATGAAATATTTTTGTTTTGAATTATTCTCTGTATAAAAAAAGATAATCATGATAGTTACTCATGAAACTCACTGATAAAGGCGATCACAAACGATCCAAGAACCAGAATAACAGTTTGTAGGGTGTCAGTCCACAGGACGGCAGTCAGTCCACCTATACACATAATAGATGTCTTTATTGGTGTATTATTACAATGAATTCTATCTATGTCGTTATGTTATAGTTATCTAATTGATGAAAAAAAACTTATTGTTCAAAATGTATCCCTTATTTATAATTTCATCACAAACACTTAATAAAAACTAAAACTATCAGAAAAAACGTTTGAGATCAGATACATGAATATTATATGACAAAAGTAAAGTGATGCCATACCAACAACAGTATACAACACTGTTATGATAAGGATGAAGACGACTGAAGCATAGAGATTCCAGTCGAATACAACGGCGGTAAACAGCGACGCCGCGTATATTTGTGCCTGTAATATATATAACATATGAAATTGCGTCATCATTTGCGAGGCAAGATTGAAGCATTCGCACAAAAACATAAAATGTAAATACTCAAAGCATGAATATGTATAAAAAGACGAAAAGAAAACAGGCAAAACCTCACAGAAACAAGCAGACAAACTATTTATTTTATTTTTCAAATATTTGACCGTTTCACAAGGTCCATGATATTTGCATATTAATATCATATCAGGAGTACCCAACGGGCCGTTTAAAAAAAGTGTCTAATTTTACTTCATTTGGCATTAAATGAACTCTAAACTTCATTGAACCTGATAATAGATTTTAGCATATTAATATCATATCAGGAGTACCCAACGGGCCATTTTAAAAAAGTGTCTAATTTTACTTCATTTGGCATGAAATGAACTCTAAACTTCATTAAACCTGGTAATAAATTTTAGCTATGGAATGATTTTATTCTTAAATTGCCAGCCAACAACAAAGAAAATATTGTGCCAGCAACTTTGCACAGTTCTGTCAGCAAAATAAAACATTCACATACTGAAACGTTACTTTTCGGTATAGAATATAAAAATAACTTTTTGCACTGTATTCGTGCTTTGTTATATAAATCTTATATGAATAAGTGCATCTCAGTTGTATTTCTATGCCTTAATGTCATTTCTATTTGAAACCGATGATTGCTTATGCTTTTAGAAACAAATTACATATTGGGTTTTATTTTTATAAAATGCCAGGAAAATACAAATAATATGAAATGCAATATTTTATCTATTCTGTTCTGTGAAAATCCCAGCAAGATAGAAATTGGAAAAGAATAGATATTTCACCGAATAAATCGCTGGGTACTCCTGTCATATTATCCAACAAATGCTTGTCAAATAATTGTCCTTATATTTTTTTCATTGTAATTAATTGGCAATTTATATTTATCTTCATTAAGAGTAAGAATTGATACGACAGACATAAGGGTATGGTCTTCCAATAACTGTCTGATCCCTAATTTATCTACTAAAGGTACGGACACGCGATTTGGGTCATAAGGTTATGGCCCATTTATGTATAAATTCAATAAACGTTGAGACACGCACTTTTTTCTGCGGCACAGACATATTCAAAGAAAATATTGTCGCTCTATTGTAAACCCTGTGATCGCAATATCGGAGGGTTTACTATATCGTGTTTGAATATCGCTGTGCCTTAGAAAAATTCCAAAAACACGTGTCTTACCTTTATAAAATTTAGATCTCAATGGGCCATAACCTTATCACCCCAATCTTAATACTTACCGATATTCTACACATGATGGTGAAGAACACCGACTGAATAGCCAGCACGAGTCTAATGCGATCGCCACCAAAGCGTAGCTTCAGGTACTGTGGCATCGTAAAGCACTGAAATGAGGGTTAGATATAGCGGTTCAATATGGATATTGGATAGTTTGCCCATGGTTGCATAAATATATAAACATCAATTGAATAAGATATACGATTGTGTAAAAAATTAAATGCATGATAAAAAAGTATTTTATTTTTTTACGACAATGCGAAATTCAACTTAGAAAAGTCTACATGAATCCCAAAAGGAAAACTTCTGAGCCCTGGAGGCCTTTGAATAAATGATAAAAACATATGAATAAACATATGAATATTTAACAATGGTAGTAAATCAAACAAAGTTGACCGTGACCGTTTCGTCCGGATTCACGTGATTGTTTCATTATAATGACACTAATCAAGCATATGCAAGTGCATGAAATATACATATTGTACGTACCCCGGACGACCTATATACGGGCAGAAAGAGCCATCCTAATGCGATGAGCATGAACATCGCCTACAAATAAAGCAGAACAAGTAAATGAATAAATATTTTATAAAAGAATTCCTTGTAAAAATATTATTTTGCACGGCATTCCGACGATAAGGACATTTTATTGTGTTCAAGTATTCATTCAAGCACTGTAAATTCTTAGGTCTATCTTGATTTCCTATGATTATAAAAGCGTCATTTTCTGTTTACACAAATTGATTAAATACGTTTTAAATGAGAAATGGTCTGGCCACATTGTAAGCTTTTTGAGCCTTTTCCCCTAATGAACCCATTTTTTCAATGTAGTTCTAAAGAGACTCAAACACATGGAGAAACCATGGTTTCTTATGGGATTACTTGTAAAGCTCGATAAAGCTTCCAATGTGGCCAGACCCCTTACATGCCACTCGAACATGATGACGGCGATTCCATTATTTGCAGCCGCCCCCGCCATCCCAATGAACATGGTCGCACCAATGTTCGTCGCGAACGTCGATCCACCGATCTAAATATAAAAACATATGCTTCGCAATTTCGTCTTTATATTTGACCGTGCTGGGTACACCCCTCGGTCGCACCTATCAGCTATTACGGTTTACCAAACCACTCTGGCACCCCATTCGACTCATAAAATTGGATATTTGTCCCCGCGTCCAATGATCGGATCCGCGTCTTGGGTAGGCACGTGTCCATGATGTTGGGTCAAGCTTTAAAATAATTTTGTATATGCGTAACATTCTGAACAAAACGTTCAATATCATATTGTTATTTACTTAGTTAATTGATTGAACCTTATGCAAATAGCTACATTTTCGTCCTGCATTTGAAATTAACGTAATTCGATAAGGACACCATGTTTTCTTTTAAGTTTATCTGTTATCTTTGTAGACTAATCATTTAAAATGTAAATGATTTGGTTTAGATCTAGCTTAATATACATTTATCTAAGGATATGTGCTCGTCAAATGCCCGATTTTTTACATGTCTGTACTAACAATAGATCCTATTATTTTTTCGGTCCAGACTTTGATTAAGCAGGCTAAGCTCTGGGATTCTTTCGGACACTTGTTCGGATTTGTAAATTAAAGTTTGGATAGTTACGCATAGTCGAACGATGAATATATAGATAATCTATGCATTGTTTAGATAATCTTTGTAATCTAATTCATTTTAAAAATGTTTGTTTCCAGAGTTCCTTAGCATTTGACTGATACGATGTGGTGACATTTCTATAATGCCAGGGCCTGAACCTATTTTTCAATTATTCTCAGTATAAGCGTTCTTATTCTTATTTCGTTTACTAATATCCAAA
This sequence comes from Hydroides elegans, assembly GCA_001703475.1. NCBI lineage: Eukaryota > Metazoa > Annelida > Polychaeta > Sabellida > Serpulidae > Hydroides > Hydroides elegans. Next base: position 29,989 of record LQRL01035428.1, read on the forward strand.
TTGAAATAGCAAAATGAAAGGCAAAGACATGCGCTTACTCTTTGTCTGTTTTCTTTGCAATTAACTACCAATCAGAGACACTCCAGGATATTTAATTATAGAATTCATTATAGGAAATTTAAATTTCTAGAACGTTTCTTAAAAGTTCTTAATACGAAGTTTATATGAAATTATTCACCAGCATGCATCACTTTATTCATTCATTTTGCACTTTTAATCATCAATATAATTTTTTTCTGACCCACCCCCTCCCTTTCAGAAGTAAATAAACACTTTCCAGTTAATACTTTTTCTGCATTCTACTTTTAAAAATACACCATATATCATCCATCTAAAGAAAAGTCAACAAAAGGATGGATGCTGACTCAATACGTACAAGAATCCAGTTGGAGGAACGCCCCGCCAGAAAGTATCCTTGGGCATTGTCGGTAGATCCCCTGAAAGATGCCTGAAATACGGACAGATTATGAAGATTTTCTATGGCAATTGCAAATGCAATGTGCTATATATGAATAAAACAATATATGAAACAGTTACAATCTTTTTTCGAAGCACTGCACCATACAGGCTTCACATTTATGTTAAAAATAAAAGAGATGGACAGACACAAAATCAGATATCACATGATAGATAGTTGTTTGAATAGATATACACTACATATCATTTATAAATGTTTCAACATCATAATAATCAAATTTGATTTTAAAAACAATTGAAAATTATATAAGACTTACCCAAAGACCAAGTGCCAAAACTATAACAAAATAAATCACGATAACTAGAATATCTAGCCAGTGAATATTACTGGCACTTGCTTGCAAGAATGTTGTTGTTAATCCCATGACTGTTAATCTTTATAACATATATAACTATGCAGTGGTTCCAATTTATTTATGAATTTCAGTATTGATTGTATTGATGTTGAAGTGCTGATTGCAAGCGTTAAATGGCAAGGGTTTTCTAACCGATATTGGTATTTAAATGCATGCTTCATTCTTCTTATTAAGGTCAATCGCGGGCCTCTGTGTTATTAGTTATGCAATATATAGAATGTAAGTTGTTCTTTTAGTAAGAGCAAAATTAAACTCATATTACAAATATAAAGAAATAATGTTCATTTATAAGGATAAATGTGCAACTGAAAATAAAGCAGTACTGTCAGACTCAAGAGATTTTTTCCGTAATAGCTGCAAAATTTAAAGAAATCGGTGAAATCCAATAGCTCTAACTTTAGAATGTTTTCTTCGAATTAAGCTGAAAATTTTGTTACATCCTGGACACAAGATACAGGACTTAGGAGCCATGATTAATTGATGATTGGATCTAGACTCCATAGTTTCTACAATTTTGCCATTGTACATAATTTAGAGCAGCATTAAATCGTTGGCGTATTGTGAGGGGAATCAATAACTACCCAAACAATTGTATTGTTAGATAAACCAGAAACTTATCGTGACAATTTTATCACAAGAAAACTTTAATTGTTGTGGCTTATTGACTGGGTGGATTTTATTAATTGTATATCAGGATCAAAATATAACTGTACACCAGAAATGTATTCTAAATATGATTTCTTAAAATACTGTTATTTTATTGATTAAATGTAATTGTATTAATAGTTAGGAAATCCTAAAGATTAAATAAATATGGTATAAGATGTTTCCGTACATATAAATAATCAAATCTATGGATAATCAATTATGCTTTCCAAAAGTAATTCCATTAATAATATTGAAATATGTTTATTTTTAAACGGAAAAAAATACAATTAAAATTCATAACCATGGGATTATAATATACATGTACAGCTGTATATAAAAATTCATTGCAATTTTCAGGTCGGTGCGCTGCAACGCTCATGCTTATTAAGTGAAAGTACAATAAAATATGACGGCAATTAAACACATACAGTGCAATACTTTTTTTATTGAAATCCTTGGGTTAAGCATGACAATTGTTCAGTTTTTGGTAATGTGGGTGAAAAGGTCTATTATCTTAAGAGACAAAAGGTGGGAGCAGGTGTTCAGTATTATTCATAAACATGCAATGACAAAATGCATAAAATGTTTTTTTTTTAATTCTTTTTAATACATTTATTATTAAATAAATTACAATCAATAACTCGAATGGGTGAACGTCCTTTAAAAGAAATTAGCACGACCTTTTTTATATATATTATCGTAAAAAAACAACGGTCACCTTATTTATACTAAACACAACTACATGATTATCCAGTTGAAGACAATTAATATAACCAAAATTCAATAAAAAAAACGTATAAAACAATTGTTTTGATACTTTTTTATATAGACTCCAAATAAAACCTGAAAAGTCAACATTAGAAATATAGATTTATAATTTTCGTCGAGTAAATTATTGGGCAATGTTGAATTCATGCTATACTTTTTTCTTTTTTTTCTTTACTACATTTTTCTTTTTAATCTAAATTAGATCTGTTTTATGTCAAGCGCCAAATAAAGATTCTTTCAATATCTCGCCCATTAGAAAAGTATTTTTTCAAATCAATATACATGTAGGTTGAATTAAACGTAAGCATAAAACCATTGTAAAGTATTCAATGAATATCAAATTAAAAAGTCACCCAAGTTCATATTTATTGCTTCTATGTAGATTTGAAACGATTCTTTAAAAACAACTTGAAATTATTATATGCCATATTTCATTCAATTCGAATATAAGCATAAAAGATTGCTTGCAGTTTAATTGAAAAAAAGACACACATATTCTTTATATATATCTATATAGTTAAATTTTTATAAACTTATTCAAAGCTGCATATAAAAAAAAGAAACATGGCATCGCATTAGAGGAATTCTCTGCATCATCGCCGCCTTCCACTTTTTTCTCGATATGGTCGGATATAAAGTCTATGCATTATTTTATTTTTACGGTGGCCATGTTCCACCTAACTTGGTTGTTGAATTGTAGTTTTTTTCTAAGGCATCAATCAACCCGTTCCATTTCATAATAGCTACGTAGGCAACACAGACAAACATATAATCTCAAAACAATGGGAAAAGTTAATAAACAGGTTTGCTAGGATAATTTTTTTCTTTAATTGCGGAAAATTGAGAGTATCGATCTGAAATGTTTTTTTTTTGTGTGTATTTTTTCATTGGGATCAAAACGAGTAAACTCATGAAAATATTTATTTACTTAGATGTTTTTTTTTCATCCCGTTTTTCATCAAATTTTTATTGTATCGTCAACACGTGAAACAGATATTAAGTATATTAAATTCATGAAAGCTGTGACTGTATTCAGGAGTACCCATCGATTTATTCGGTGAAATATCTATTCTGCTGGGAAATCTTTCTTGCTGGCATTTTTCACAGAATAGAAGAAATATCATATTTTCCTCTTCGTTTTTTTTTAAAGAGATAAAGTCCAATGAATGCTATTGATGCGCAAAATAAACTCTGTTGTGAGCAAATTAGGGCGTAAACATGGATTTATACAAATTTTTGTGGACTTACAGAGGGGCATGAAACATTGAAGAGTATATATTTCTGCTGGCAACGTTTTGCTGGCAACGATTTTCGGGCTTTCCTGGCTGGCAAACAAAGAATAAAGTTTTTACTTAAAGAAATAATATTTTACCACTTTAAGCTTCAAATGAATTCGTTTCGTAACAAAATAAGTCATATTAGACACACTTCTAAAAATACTTCGTGGGGTACTCCTGTGTATTCCACCTTGGTCAATATAATGAATTCATATAATTACCACTACTCACGCTTTCATAATCGTAATTAAATATTACATCAACAATAACATGTAAATTATTTTTCTATACCGTGAAGGTTAATAAGTTAACTTATTGCATTACATAAAACCAACATAAACAGTCTAACTCTATGCTCCTAACTTCCATATACTGTAGTTTAAATGATATAAGCGATGCTGGTGACTGAATACATATATTTCTTGATTTGATATTTTAATAGACTGACTTTAACTTACTCATTTTTATGATTTTGAATGGAAACTATAACCCCAAATGCTTCACTTATATTATGAAATATACGGCGTTCTTCCAACCGCAAAAAGATGTTTTAGTGCCTTGTAAGACTTTGAGCGCCTAAGATAATTTCTTCGATATATTTTTGCGTCGCATAAGTCTACACATGAAAAAATGGTTTGTCCTTTTCCTTTATCATTTTGCAATCGCTTGAGATATTTGTTTTTAGTTAACGAGGTATTTTAATCGAGAAATCGCTTTAAAAAGCGTTCGTCGTCGCTTAATTCAAGTGTGGCCACTCGAATTCCCTCGTAGCACAAAGTCTGGCGAGGCCCATATATAAGTCGCGTTAATAATGCCAAAAAGAAATCGTGCTTTTGACGTGAACATGAGGGATAAATTGCTATGTTTTTATACAAAAGTGGGTTTCGAACCTAGAATGTAACCACATTTTATCGAAATTGATGTATGTTTATTATGAATTATTGAAGACTACAATCTAATATTTTGCAAATCGACATGCCAATTTATGTCACGCGCGTCTATAAAGTTTAAGAAATAAAATAGATCGTCTTTCCAAAAAGCAAAAAATGAGAAAAATATCCATCCAAGAAAAATATATTAAAATTCGAAATTTATTTGAAACTTAATCTGACCACGTTTTTCAGGCCCAACTGCAAAATTGTATTCTTAAATAAACCAAAAGTAGTATATTTAGATTAAATAAAAGTAATTATATTGGTAAGTGATCAGTGTGGCAAATTTACGCGAATATCTCCACATCCTCAATCTGACAGTCTGACTAAGTAAGCTCTTATAGGCCTAAAAATACAAAGAAAATGAGCATCAATTCAAGCCCAAAACCCATGCAGGAACACCGCTACCGCAGCACATATAACCATATTGATATCGAGCACTTTCTTCCAAAACGGATCCTCATCGATATTGGTGATTTTGTCCTGAATCATTTGCTTCTCGGCTTTGCTCAATCGCTTGCGTTTAATAGTCTTGTCGACGCCGCAACCCCATTTGAGCAAGTAGTACTTCAACCCTGTCACTGCTGAAATACAACGAGGGAAAAAGTGAGTGGATATTTCAAAAGTGAATTTTGATAGTTTCTGGGTTTGATATATGATTTAAATTTGCTTAAACTCAAATATATAAGTGTTTAAACATCATTCATGTTATCACATAGATTCGATGGATAAGACAATAGTATTTGCATGTAAACAATTTAGTTATACTAATCTTCCCTTTTTTGTGAATTTCAACGGCGACTCATTGAGCCCATCCGTCAACTCGTAACGTTTTGATTTCATTTTATAAACAATACAAGTAAGATTAGTAACTTATACAAAGAATATGAAAACTGTTAACAAAATAACTCTCAAAACTGCTTTAACTCATACTTTCTAGTTTGCCCTTGTGAGTATCATCGTCATCATCTTCGGGATCAGATTCAATTTCCGAGTCATCCATCCGTTCCTGAGGTAACTCGGAATTCCTGGTCCACCAAGTAACACGCCGTAGCTTGAAAAATGATCAAATTATAAATCAACTACTAAGTACAATTTCTTAATAACGAGATTTCGCTCTTTTTATTATTTACAAAATAAATATGCTCTTGTAAAGTAGTGTGTTTAAAATTCGTATATTTAGTTGAATATTTGTTTCATATAGACAATAAAAGTCATATACTAATTTATCAATAAAATCCGTTAAATTCCTTAAAATAAAGAATTGCATTGACAAGATTTAAAGGATGAGTTTGTGAATAACTTGTCAAGTGATAATGGTTGCTATCATAGTCTATAGAAATGAATTAGTTCTGTCACACAATTTAATAAAGGTGTTCGTTCCAAATCAAATTGCTCATTCACAAAATCACCCAACCTGTGCTGGCGTTCGTGGTTCGGTGAGCATACTGATGGTGAAATTAACAAACGCCGTGACTAGAGCCAAGATTATAGCAAAATGTAGATAGTGGACATTTTGAACGACGTCGAACTGTTGGTTCTCTTCTCCGCTACCACATGCCGGAGTAGGGATAGACCACTCGAGAGTCATACGCAGGATTCCAACGAATAGGCCAACTACTAAACCGCAAAACGCACCCTGGTGAGAAAATAGGTAAACGATGGTGACATATTGCTTTAAGGGTTGCAGAGGCAATGCTAACAAACAAATAAAGTTATAAATATGAACAACTCAAACCCCGAAATTAAATGTTTATGGACAAAATCTGAATAAAATGAAAGGAATAGAAGGGGAGGAGACAGTTAGAAAAAAGAGAGTGGGTCTTTACTAGAACTGAGATAACATTTGAGTGCGTTGCTGTATTCCTTATAAGAATTTCTGTTCCAAGTGTAATGATATGAATGACATAAAATTTAATGCGTGAAAAAAACACTATTTGTTAGGCATTCACAATTATCAAAAAGAATTATGATTAAAGGTTGTTTTATCAATTCAGGATGTATCCTACCTTTTCCGTAGCTCTAGGCCAGAAAATACCGAGAACAAAAGTGACAACAATAGGTGGTAGAAGGAACGAACTGATGGATTGAGAGTAGGCCCAGAACTCAGATCCCTGAACTTGAAGTAGGATTGGTAGCCAGCCAAGGCCTACCAACATCAGCAGGACTGTCCATAGGCGACCTGTTGGAATACGCGACATCGTAATTCTAGTTGAATATGTTTCTATTAGGTCAAATATGTTGTTTGGATGTTTTAGGATCAACTTTTTTGCCCCAGAAATGCAATTATTTGATGAGATAAATTAAGAAGTAAAAAAAAATAATTCATGTAAAGAAATTCCTCTAATTTCACATAATACATGGATAAACGGGGCGTTAGCCGTCACACTGTTACCCCTAAGCTTGTTCTAAAAATGAGATAATGGTTTCTATTTCTTTTTGCTATTTATGTAAACTTGAGTACAAAACTGCAATAAAGTCAAACAAGTATTTTAATATCAACACAGACAAACGGTGATATAGGATATATTTGTAGAGGATTGTGTGAAGAGGACTATATAATTGTTATATTTGATTCCTTCAGCATATTGCTTATATAAGTGTCAACAAAGTTTATCATTCAAAGCATGATGGAATCGAAATTGTGCCTGCTCTCTGTAATGTTCACGCAATAATAACAAACCAATTAAGTCATTAAATATGTAATTAGCGTGTATGATTATTATCTTGACCAAGAAGCACTTCCAGTTTTTTACTAACTATTGATTGATTTTTATTGATTAATTTAAGAAAAAATACTGGACCACTAAGAATTTGCCTTAATTGCTGTTCATCACGCACGTTATATGTTTCTTCAATTGGTGTCAACTTGATCTTGATTTTTAATAGCATAATTATTATTCAAACAATTTATATATTGAAATGCATTTTATATTTAACTGAAAATGAAATTTAAAGATTGATGTTTGAAGCTGTAATCATTTAAATACTCATTTTTTTAAGAGTGAAACATTCATATTACTAATGTACAGTGGCGCGCGGTCCTAACCCAACTAAATTCTTATCGGTTATCGTTTATCGGTTATCGTTTTTGCGGTTATCGTTTATCGTATATCGTTTATCGGTTATCGTTTTTGCGGTTATCGTTTATCGTATATCGTTTATCGTTTATCGGTTATCGGTTAGCTGTTGTCATCAATGGATTTGGACGAGTATACATGTATGCTTTTAGGTGTTTTGGTTTTGCATAAATGAGGCCTAAAGTAAACACGGCTCATTGAAACAATGTACTTTTAAACTTGGGTGGGTACCCCGGTGTGTTAAGTGAAAATTTCCCACTTGTCTATTTTCATATTCTCGGGAGTGACACATTATGATGAGATATTTGAACGCTTCATATAATCAATGCGGTTAATAATGCGAATATTTTCTTGACATATTGAATTAAGTAAGGGCAATGTTAACAATATGTTTAGATAACATTCAATAAGATGAAACTCTATATGATGTAACTTGATTGTGAATTATGATAAGCACTCACAGTGAAGCTCTCTATAAACAACTCATATATATCGTTTATCGTTTATCGTTTATCGGTTATCGGTTATCGTTTTTGCGGTTAAAGTTTATCGTTTATCGTTTATCGGTTAACGTTTTTGCGGTTATCGGTTATCGTTTATCGTTACAGTTGTTGAGTTAGGAATGCTCGCGACTGTACATGAATAAAACAGGGAACCAGTGACGAGTCAAGCTTTATCATATGTTCATATTAAATTTGTTCGGTAACGGTGGGTCAGGCAAAAATTTATCGTTGACAATGTGAAATTGACCACTTATTCAAGGTCGCGTGTTGAACACCACCATATTTTGAAGTCAATACACCTAGAGTCTACTGAAGGGAACGAGTCTATATTGTGTGTCAATATACTCAAATAATACATCTATTATAACCATGAATTTAATAATTTCAGTTTAAAATTAGGACATCAAAACAATTTGTAAATCTTAATATTCAAGTATTCTGTCCAATAATTCAAGGTCCTGTTCTATGTTTTTTGAAAGTTTCATTTTAACTAATAGAGTATGTTCATTTTTTTAGAAAAGCAGTGACACATAACTGATCGTATGTCTCACCTACAACCATGAGCTCTGATTCCTTCGCATGGGGTCTGAAATGACGCCAAATATCCATTGTGAAAAGTGTAGATGAACTGTTGAAAATTGAGGTCAGTGAACTCATAAGGGCAGCTAGCAGTGCAGCCATCATTAGACCCTTGATCCCTGAATGTATATAAGCATTTAATAAGCACATTATAAGCACATACATGTATAGGCACACATATAAGCATATAAGCGTAGCGTTATTAATAATATTTCTAAACTATATATGATCAATCTAGAATAATATTGTTATTAATGAATGCTCTTGTTTTTGTTATATTTTTTATTCTATTTATTGAAGCGATTCTTATATAGCGCATACATCATGTACATGTTCTTTGCGCTTACATTAGACACATAAACGAGTTTCACTTTCAAGTATAGGTAAACTGTTAATTATTTCAGCAGCCGCTGTTCCATTGCGCAAAAAGCTATTAACTTGTTTTACTAATTTATTTATATCGCCCTTTGTAAATATGTATTGCAAAAAGCCACTGGATTTAACTCGAAAAAAGGCGGCCGAAAAACCGCGTCTTTAAATGTGATAAAAGTATTTCTAACAATACCCATTGGCAGGATTGAGTTGACAAGATATGGATAGGCGACGTTGGTACAACCCTTGGGATTTTTACAGATTTGCTCACAAAACACTGGGTCAGCACAAGCAACGTCCTCTGTCGAAAACGATTATAATTAGGGTTGTTAAGCATAATTGAAATGAGATATTATCTTGTCTTCCAAATCGGTTAACAAATAATAAGCATATTACAGTGTATGTACGTCCACAACACATTATTCAAATATACGCTTGACTCCGAAATTTTATATGGAGATTTGAATAGGCAAGAAAAAATCATGGATACTTTATGTATATGTGAAATTATGAATGGAGACTTACACCTTAATGTACTGATGTATAATTCATATTTGACCTGAGCAGTTGAGATGCTATAATAATCGGGATGTATTTTGAAATTAAATTTATAACGCATTATTGATAGAACCCTAGTTCGATCATATATTGTATATACTTTATAGTATATCATTTATAATATAATAGAATGCCCAAATCGTGACTATGAGTTCGATTAAAAACGAAACCCCTACTATATAACATATTCTCCTCGTTACTTTATAATGACGTCTATGATATTTTTTAGAAACGAATAACCCAAACTCATATAGTATAAAGCTTCATTAACTCACCAGGGAAAAGGACCCGGCTGACCATGCCCGGGATGACGAAAAAGAAGAAAGGCAAGATCTTGAGGTAAGCCGCAAGAAGAACTCCGGCTTTGGCGTGTGTCACATTCTTAGCCGATAACGACCGTTGAACGCAAAGCTTAAAAAAAAAAGAAATTATGAAATGGTGAGAAAACAGTTTATACTTGGGTTTTAATCTGAGACAAGAAAATGTGGTCATAATTGTTATTTATTTTAAACAGTTCAAAACACATCATGCATGTTAAAGCATGATGATAGAAATCATTGAAATAGAAAAAAAATAACCATGTTTTATTTGTAACGATTGCTTTCGTTTTAATATACCAATCACGCTGTTTTAGCGGGCGTTAATGATATTTGAGGCCCGATGTTTTCATTTGAAGCCCGCATTTTATCATTTGAAGCCCGCTACATATCATTTGAGGCCCGAGCT
>LQRL01035434.1:0-13306 GCA_001703475.1 Hydroides elegans
CCCCCCCCCCCCCCCCCCCCCCCCCGTCCCCTCGTCCTGCTATGCTTATCCATTATTGGCGCTTTAACATTTTCTGGATCTCAAACCGGGAAAGATTGATATGGAGTTGTGCATGTAAGAAAAGCTACATTTGGTGATACATGTACCACAAAATGTGAGGTTAAAGCATTGGATCGCGGTGAGGGTTAGGGTTTTCCAAACAATTAACCATCAGCACAGCTTACTGCTCAATCACCGTGGAATATTATACAGTTGGCAAAATATTTAAAATTCAAATGGCACTGCAATCTTAAAGTTAATGGTTTCTTTTTGCAAAATTTTACACACTGTCATGTATTTACAAGGTGAACTGCAATTAAGGCTTTTACTTTTATAAGATATTTTTATCTGTATCTTAAACAGTACAATCATTTGCATTTTTATGCATTTGAAACCAAACCCTTCCATTTAGGATTTTCTAAACAATCATTTTTATAAAAATCGTATGGTGATACATGTACTGTATAGACTATGTATTTGAAATCAGGGGATCCTCGTCAAGTATTTAAAATCAACAACCCACTAACTGTTCCTTAAAATCATTCATAAAAGCTCTTACACTCGTAGCGAAACTCTGCCTTCGCCCACGTGTTGCAAATCACCACAATATCGCCCGCTTTGCATTCTGGAATCTTAGCACAGAGTCGGTCTTCAAAGGGCATTGGTTCATAGATGAAGGTCGTTGCTGGGTCTTCGTCTCCGATTGCTATGGCGGACATGTCTAACCATTTGTATTGGCTCGTAGGGGGGATGGGATCGTTGATAAGCACTGCGAAGTGGCCTATGGAAACACAAGGGTGTTATTGAAATATAAATCTTTATGGTCTTAATTTATACTTTTATTACAGTCGAAAATGTCTTGACGTAGCATGTAATGATATTTTTACAGACACTTAACATGCTTATAGTAAATATTTTTGATATACAATTTCTTGTCTTTCTGAGTGCAAAATGTCTTGACGTAACATGTTACATGCTTAAAGTAAATATTTATGATATACCTTTTCTTGTCTTTCTGACACTTTATTATTCATAGGCAATATTTACTAATTTTCTTCTGACATAGTACAGTATTTCTTTATAAAATGATAAACAGGACTACCTCTTCAACAGCTCATTATTTTATGAATACAATCTTTCAATATTTACATTGTTTTAACATTGTGAAAAACAACAATTTAAAAACATACCTTTCTGAATTTCGACCGCTTGTATCGGTTCACCCCATGTCCCGAAACAGTCAGTCGATCCCCTTAAACCGATCCTAAGGCCACTTGTATCACTCTCATCTGCTTCATAATCCTTATCGATGTACTTCTTTATCATTTCTTTGATATTTTGCAGCTTTGATGCATCATCGGTGAATTTCAGAACAAGTATGTATATGGGTTTGTGGAAGTCTAAATTTGAGTCGTCGCTCAACATCGTTTCTTGGTTTGATGTGTCATTGGTTGTTTCACTCTCTGTTGGTTGTGGCGGTGCATATGTCGAGCCAGTTATTGTAGTGGATTCACAAATACTTTCCTCCTTAACCTCAACAGCTGGTTCTTCTATAGGAGGAACGGAGCCGGTTTTATCCACTTGGGTGTTATTAGATGTTTTGTCTAATGTCAAAGAATCATTATCCGATTTCTTAAGCGGTGACGAGCTAGAGTCAATTGCAGCTGATTCACACACTTCGTCAGCGACACAAACTAAAGGTTCTTCTATGGATTCTGTGTCATCCACTGGGGTGCCATAAGCTTCTTCGTCGCCCGCTATAGGGAGGCTATCAGATTTATCCGATTGAGCTGTCGCTTGTGTTATCTGGGATCCTGACTCTATGTCCGAGGAATCGACGAAGTCCACAGAGTGTTCACATCTCTCTAGCACTGTGTCGGTTTCTTCTGTGTGAGTGGTTTCAGTGGGTTGTTCTTCTTCTGTTTCTGGGTCTTGGCTTAAGGTAACAGAAGTTTCTGTTTCAATTTGTGTTTCTGCTTCAAATGCTTTCACTGGATCAACAGATGTTCCCACGGATTCATCATAAATCGTACTCTCGACTTGCACTGTTTCTGCTTCTTTGTCCGATAATGTCTTTGAAAGATCGCTCTCAGACTTGTCCACCTGACTATCAGTTAAATCAATGTTTTCTGACATCGATGAGGCAGCTAAACCCAATTGAGTTACCTCACTTTCCTTTCTTATAACCTCTCTTTCACCAATTTGTGATATCATTGCATCCTGTATCATGTCTTCGATCTGAGTCTGCATTTCATCTGTCGCGCTACTCATCGTTCTAATTGTATTAGACATGTCACCCGGAGCACATGAGAGCTGATTTTCCTCTGTAATGCTTATAATCTCATCCTCTACTTGTACAGTTGTTTCTTCACTTTGTATCTGCATTTCTTCTGTGGTCGCGCCACTCATCTTATCACTTTGAATAGATATAGCTCCTGCGGCACATGATAGTTGACTTGCCTGTGTAATATTTATTATATCATCTTCTACTGTCACTGTCATTTCATCCTTTTGTGTACCTTGATCCCTAGGCTGTTCTTTAGTCGCTGAAGGTGAGTGGCTAGCATCCCCGGCTCTCACAGTTTCCTCTCCTGTTTTAGTATCAACATCTATGATTAGATATTCTGAAAGGTATTCGTCCACCTTTTCCATGGCCAATTCTGTATCACCCGAAGGACTCCCCGTGGCCTTATGACTCGCTTCAACCGGATCATAGGCATCCATTTCGGAGGACAATTCAGAGTCATCAATAGGGGTCGGTTCAGCAGCTTCGTTAATAGCTTCAGCTTGTTCAGACGTAGGCTGGGATAGTGAAGTGACGCCATTCTCAGTAGCTTCCAATGCTACCTCATCAAATTCCTTATTACTTTCGCCTTTTTTGTCTTCCTTCGTGTCACTTTCGCTATACTTTTCCACTTCTTCTGTTCCAGAATTTTCGTCCAATTCCTTATTACTTTCATCTTTTTGATCTTCCTGTTTTTCAGTTACGATATTCGTTTCCACTTCTCTTGTCAGGTTTTCTACAGATTCCTTATAGATTTCGTCGTTTTCGACTTCTTGTGTGCTCTCGTTCGTTTCACCTTGTACTGGTTCTGATTTCTGCTTGTCATCCTTGTCATTCTCCACTTTTTCATCTTCATCTTCTAGTGTACGCTCTACACGCTTTTCTATTTCTTCTTCTTCGAGTTTTGATTGTACCAACGGAACTGCCTCTTGATCTCCTTCGTCAATCATTTTCTTTTCAATTGTATTCTCATCTTCCTTAAGGTCGACTGCTCCCGTTTGTAACGCAACCGCTTCTTGTATTATTGCTTCTCCCACACTATCCACTTTTCCCAGTGTTTGAGTTGAATCAATCGTTTCAGATATATTATTAGATTGAATATCGTCGGGTTGTATAGGTTGCTCTGGTTCATCTTCCACTGGCCATTTCGGTTGATAAACTGGCAGCTTTGCAAGGTTATCAACATCTAACTCCTCAGTTTTTATGACTGCAAATAAACGTTATACCATATATTAAAACCCTTATCTAAATCGCCTTCAAATGTTAGGAATGTGAAAAAATTCTTTATAAATTGACCAGGAATGTTTCATCATATGCTATAAGTTTTCCTTGTGATAAAATATAAAGAAAAAATAGACAGTATGGTTTTCCAATTAGCTGTATTTCTTATTTATAACCTAGAATGTCAAACTATATGATGTCAACTTTGTTTCATGTCCATAATGTACAAATACTTTGACAAAGGTGTTTCTTGAACTTACCCCAGCTTGATACAGAATAGTCTCCCCAAATATTCGATATGATCGTAATATGATTCCCTTCCTCATCCACCTGTAGCTCATGAACCCTGTCAATAAATGGTTTCGGTTCGTATTTGTAGCCGGTTTGTGGGTCGGTATCCCCTTGTAGATCGTTGGAAGATGACATATCTAACCATTTGTATTCGCTGTGTTTTGGTAGGGTGTTGTTGATTAAGAGAGCGTATAGTCCTGTAAATATAATTAGTCAAAATAAATGTATTGGTGTATTCAAACCACATAACATCTTTTTTGTTTCACTATTAACGTCATCTTTTGAAATTGTATTGCTTTGTATATTTTATTGGCAAAAAACTTAACGGTATTAACAATCTAATTTTGACTATTAAAATGTTACATTTAGCTATGTTTAAAAAAAAAAAGAAAATGCCATCTCAAATTACTATTTGTGTATTCGATATACCTTCAATTTAATCTCGTCTCATTACCTTTTATCCGTTTTTGCAAAAAAAAAAAAATGCCAAGCTCAGTTACCTTCTCTTATCTGGATAGCCTCCATGGGTTCCTGCCATCCTCCAAAGCACGATGCTGAACCTCTAAGTGCAGGTCTGAGCGGTGACTTGACAGTATCATCGGGTATAGTGTCACTTTCAACGTACTGTTTGATAACTTGAGTGATTGATCGATCATCAACATCCTCGAAAGCGAGAACAAACACGTAAAGCGCCTTTGCCTTATCAATGGTCGTCTTTCTGATTCCCTCTTTTTCTTCCTGTGTTTTCACCTCTTCCAAGGTTGAAACGGATTCTCCAATGATTTCCTCTGTCATTACAAGCTCGTTATCTTGCCTTTCAGACTTATCATTGTTTCCCCTGCTAGTATCAATGTCTTGGTTATCTGTTACAACTGAAACTTCGTTTATTTCTTTTGTCGCGGTCTGATCTATTTTCATTGTTTCTTCTGTGTTCGAGGTTGAAATTTCGATATTTTCGTCTATCACGCCCACCTTGTCATTTTCGGACTCATCCATGCGTTTGTTATCCTGTGCTTCATTCTCTACCGTTGGTTTTTCTTTTTCGTTTGTACACCTATCGCTATCTGTTTGTTGTATGGCAGTAAGGCCTTCGCTATCCTCATTTGTTTCTGGTTTCAGGCCAATGTTTATTTCTTCTCCCTTATTGGTATTAGTATCTTGTATATCACTTGAGTCCGTCGTGTCCTCTTGCGTAGTTGCCATGCATTCCTCCTGTAAGGCTGATGTTGTAATCGCCTGCTGTTCAACAATGATATCCTCTGTTCCTATTTCAATAATTTGTGGTTCTATTTCCACCTTGCCTTCACCTTTCTCTTTGTTCTGATCTTGATAAGATATTTGACAAATAAGTAGTGATTTATCATATGGTTGTAACACACCTGACTGTGTGTCCATTGTCGAAACTTGGATGATATCTTCTGTAATCTGCTGATCCTTGCCTTGGTTTTTCGTTGTATTAGTGCTTTCGTTATCGTTTGATCGAGTCGAGATATTTCGCGACATATTCTGTTCATCTTCTGCTTCAAGTTTTATATCGCCTTGTAATGCTGTTCCGTCAATAGTTTGTTGCTCCTCAATATCATGTTCTGTGATAATATCATAGTCCTGTTTGCTATCGTCTGTGATTGCTGTGGTTCTTTCATCATATTTTGTTTCTATACTAGTTTGCACCTCGGTCGTTTCAACCCATTGGCTTTGTTCTTCATTTGTAGGCTGTTCATCTTGATCTTTATCGTTTCCTACCTCTGTGCGTAGTTCGTCATTTGAGAATGCCAAGTCTGTTAAAGCGGCGGCGGCTTGTGTTGTGATTTGTTCCGCGTCCTCTGTTTCTGGCTCAATATCTTCAATATATAGTTTCGTTTCTTCGGCTAGTTTCATTTCTTTGCCTAGTTTCGTTTTTTCGTCTAGTTTCGTTTTTTCGTCTAGTTTCGTTTCTTTGTCTAGTTTCGTTTTTTCGTCTAGTTTCGTTTTTTCGTCTAGTTTCGTTTCTTCGTCTAGTTTCGTTTCTTCGTCTAGTTTCGTTTCTTCGTCTAGTTTCGTTTTTTCGTCCAGTTTCATTTCTTCGTCTATTTCTGCTACTTTCGAAAATCCATCTTCAACCTCAATTATGTCCATTACTTGTTCAGTGTGTGCTGATTCAGTCTCGCTTGTACCAGACACGTCAGATGGGTTTTGTTCCTGTTCAATATCAACCGGAGGAGCAGCTTCCAAAACCGTTAGTGTTTCACTCATTTGTATTTGTTCCTCAGTGACAATTTCTTTCTCTAGTGCATCAGTTTTCGCTAAAACAAAGTCATCAGTTTCATGGAACTGTGATTGTTCTTGACTCAGAATTTGCATTTCAAGATCAGCTTCAATTTTAGTTATGTTGTCATCGGTATTATGGCTTATATCAGTATTGGGTTTGCTTTGATATTCATGAGCAATTTCTGCAGTAGGTGTTTCGTGTTTTTCCGATGATGCAACTTGTTTCCATTCACATTCATGTAAAGGCAATTTTGAGAATTTGGCGAAATCCCAGTCAGCTGTGCTTGTGTCTTTTAAAGAAAATAAGAACAAATGAAATTAGAGTTTGATATTTAGAAAATAATTTTCTTTGTCTGCTTAATTATCAATTGAATTTTAGTAATCTCCGTTTGATGGAAGGTTATATCGATTTTAAGTAAAAATAAGGCTTCCCCTATATTTATTTACTTTTCGCGATTCAGAATTTAATATCTACACTACATTATTACTTACTCTAAACATACTTTGGCTTATATTGATAATAAATTCAATGTCTTACATTGTATCGTTGACGAATAGTCGCCCCAAACATCTGCTACAATGGTTATTCCACTGCATGCTTTTTCGTCATCAAAATCACAGAATCGGTCAACGTAACGGATTGGTTCGTAAATAAAGCCTGTCTCTGGATCCTCGTCTCCTGTTGCGATTCGACCGATGTCCAGCCACTTATATTGGCTGTGTGTTGGGATGTAGCCATTCGTCATTAGCGCATAGCATCCTATTATAGATTTAATAGAAAAGTAAATTCATTGAATTTATAGTTATCGTATCTATATCCTTTCCATGAAGATATCATTTTTATATTATCAACTAGTTTATGCTGTCATATATACCACAATGTTATATGCAAACGCATTACAAATCTATGATTTAATGGAGAAATATCACTATTAGGAATTTTGCGATCCTATAGATAATAATCAAACTACAATATCTTGGCATAGTTTTGAGATATTTGTATACTTCTCTGATATGCATCATACACCTGCAACCTTTTGATCCAATCTTACCCTCGAATATTTATACCCTGACATTTTACAAATCAGTTACCACTAGTTTCTATATGTTACATTCATTTATAACAAAATCACTTTACCTTTCGCAATATGTGTCGCTTGTAGTGGTTGTCCCCAGCTCCCAAACGTATTGCAGGACCCTCTCATTGCTGGCTTTAGCTCTTCTGGCTCAACATTCGTTTCATTTGATTCATTGAGAAATCGCTGCACTATATCATATGGGTTTTCGTCATCGTGTTGAAAACGCAGTAGGAAGATATAAAGAGGTGGTTTGAAATTGTCTGTTGTACTCTGATCGAATGCTACTTCACTTGGAACCGCGGTTTCCTCATTCGTTGTGATTTCCTTTTCAATTATCTGAGAATCTACTGCATCTGGAGTTGTTTCACTTTGGTTCCGTATTTCGTCTACTTTGATTGTATCCTTGTTAATATCTGGTATTTCGGCTGATTGACTTTGATTTAATGACAATGCAGCATCTTCTGGCGTTGGCACCTTTTCTACAGTCGAAACTGAAACTTCGATTATTTCCTCTTCAATCTGACCGCCATGCCTTTTTGTGTTATTGATTGGTTTAACGGTCGTTTCCTTTTCTTGTTGCGACTGCTCTGAAACATCTTTGTCCGATTCAGTCGCTGCTTGCATTTGATCAGATGGCAATAAAGCATCTGGCACAGCCGTGGCATCGAACGTAACATTATCTTCCTTTATTTCTGATTCCTCGTCTATTATCATCGTTTCTTCGGTTGGCGTTTCTACATAATCTTGCAATGCCGTTATCTCATGATGTTGTACCACATCCTCCTGTGTTTCAGTCGCTTGTTGTTCAGCAACGATATTTTCCATTATCATTTCAGCGCTTTGTTCATATGTTTCCTCTTTACCTTCCACGGTATCCACACTTTCCTGCTTTGTTTCAGAAGTGGTGAGAATCGAAAGCGATTCCTGCGTTTTCTCAACAGGCCATTTCGGTTGATACACTGGCATATTTTTGGCAAGTTCGTCGATATTCCATTCGTCGCGATTCACAACTATAAATGGACATAATTTAAACACATTTTTAAACACCTGAACATTTTAAATAAAGGCAAGTGAAATCATTTTAACACTTTTAAAAACACCTAAATATATTTTTTAAACAGCAAACATTCATTTTATCATCTCATCGTTTTGCCTTGGGTAAGTTTTCCTTGTGATTAACCTAGACTAATATTATATATTCCTGTATCCTCCGTGTGCTTTAAATGTAGCGGCCAGATTAAATCCTAAGCATTTTCTTTTACCAAGACGATAATTTTATGTACCATTGCCTTACCTTTAATACTGTGCGAATAATCTCCCCACACGTTCATTATGATTGTGATTTGATCATTCTGCACAACGGATTCTTCAATATCGAAAGCTCTGTCAATGAAGGGTTGCGGTTCGTATTTGTAACCGGTTTGTGGGTCGGTATCCCCTTGTAGATTGTCGGATGATGACATATCTAACCATTTGTATTCGCTGTGTTTTGGAAGCTTGTTGTTAACAATAAGCGCGTAATAACCTGAAATGATGAATAGAAGATAATTGTTGATATTAATTAAGAAATATCATTTGATTGTATAAATTGATTATGGACATTCTTGTTTGGCAATTAAGTAATTTTAAATATATTTTCTATGTGTATATGTTTATAAATTAAAATGTATATTTACCATTATGACCCTGGTACATACACAAATACATATTATTATTTATGAGTCATTTGTTACGCGCTTTAACGCACTTAGTCATAGCGCTACAAAAGAGAAAAGTTTGTCATTTTTATAGATATAAACTATACCTTCTCTTATCTGGATAGCCTCCATGGGTTCCTGCCATCCTCCGAAGCACGATGCCGAGCCCCTTAGTGCCGGTTTTAACTTTGATATGCTGGTATCATCGGGTATTATGTCACTGTCGACGAATTGTTTGATGATTTCCGTGATGGATTTATCATCAACCTTTTCAAACGTGAGCACAAACACGTAGAGTGCCTTTTCCCTATCAATGGTCGTCTTTTTAATACTTTCCTGAGCTGGTACTTGTTCAACCGCACCTGAAACTGAGAATTCAATGATTTTCTCCGTAACGATTAGGTCCTTGTTTTCCTCTATAGAATCATCAATGCTTTCAGTGACTTTTGTTTCTGTTTGAGCTTCAGTTTCACTGACATTAACATCAATATCTGTTAGATTGTCCGTCTTTTCTCTTTCTTGCTCTTCGTTGGGAGGTTTACACCGGTCTGTATCCGGTGTTTGCTCTGGTTTTATTGGCTCATATGTTATATCAGCATTTGAGTCAATAGCAACTTCGGTTTTTACATATTCTTCTTTAGTTGCAGATTCATCAGGGGCTGGCATATTTTCTGCAGATGAAACTGAAACTCCGACGATGATTTCCTCTGCAACGATCTGAATGCTATCATGCTTACCAGAGACATCATTGCCTTCAGTCACTTTTCTTTCAATCTGGATCTCAGTTCCATTTGCTTTGACATTGATTTCTGTTGAATAATCGGCAGTTTCTTTTTCGTATTGCTGTTGCTCTTCATGAGTTTGTAAACCATCTGTGTCGGGTTTTTCTTTTTCTTCTTCTATTTTATCAGTTTCATTGACGATATTTGTGGTTGCTTGATGCTCCTTTGACTCAGGTTCTGTCTTGGCTGGAACTTGTTCTATGTTTGAAACTGAAACCTCTATGATTTCCTCGGAAACTATTTGGTCGTTTTCTTGCTTCCCAGAATCAAATGCGTTGATTTCAGTGTTCATTTCAGTTTCACTTACTCTGACATCATCCACGTTTGTTTCAGATACCTCAGGAGTTGGCACTTGTTCAACGTTCGAAACAGAATTTGCTATTATTTCTTCTGGAACGATTTTGTTTTTATAGTCATCAATACTTTTTGTATCTTTTGTTTCAGATTGAATTTCATTTTCATCAACTTGGTCACATATGGGACTAGATGTCGCTTCAATGTTAGATGAACTGATTTTATCTATGTCTGTTTGATCACATTTTCTATTATCTGACACAATATCTGTTCTTTTCGTTGATTCCTCACTCGTTATATTGAGATTGTCATCCAGCTCTACTCCCGGCTCGACCGATTTAGGCGTTTCTACAATGGTCTTCGTTTCTTCCGTCAGACTAGTTTCCACTACCTTTTCATAGTTTTCCTTCACTATTTGAGTTGTATCACGAACTGCCATAGTAACTATGGTTTCTTGTTTGGTTTCGTAGCATGGTAACGGGTCCAATGCGTCAACTAGCTTTGTGGTTTGAGTTGGTTCTTCGTTCAAGGTTGGTTGGTATACCGGTAGCCTGTTGATGTCTTCGGTTTGCCAGTCGTCACGGTTTATAACTGTATAAATAGTATGATGTTGAGTTACATTACATAAATAAGACTTTTAAGTATACATATATGTGATATATAAAAACCTGAAAAATTTGTTAAATAAAGCTTATTAATTCAACAAAATTGATAATGATTGAATACTTGTAATAGCTTATGTGACTTATACGACAATACATCAAACAAACGGATTGAAGCAACAAAACATTGAGTTTATGATCTCTCATACTTACCATCAGTGGTATATGAATAGTCTCCCCATACATTTGATATGATAGTGATATTATTTCTCCCTTGCGTCTCCAACTCATCTATTTCAAACACTCTGTCTTTAAATGGCTTTGGTTCATATTTGTATCCCGTATTGGGATCTACATCTCCTGAAACATCCTTGTGACACGCCATATCAAGCCATTTGTATTCGCAGTGTTTCGGTAGGTGGCTGTTGATGACTAAGGCGTAGCAATCTGAAATACAAAACACAGAACTGAATTACGCTGTGTTTTCTATATTCTCTTAACATTTCGCGGCGATAGCAGATAATTTCTTAAGCGTACCATAAATCCTGTCCGTACCATAAATCCATAATGCAATCTATTTCCATTAAATAGCTACTAATTTGGTGAATTGTTACAATTATCAAACGAAGTCGTGTTTAAATCACATACATCCTATATTTGTTATCGCCTAATATCTAAGAACATTCTTATCGCCTAAGAACATGAAATGCGTGATTCGGTTTTTTTTTTCGTGTAAAATAATAGCGCTCAAAATAGGGCGATATTTCCTACTTTTCCATGCATATAAAATTATCATGGAGAAAAGCCAACAGTTATGTTTATACCTTGCGATATTTGAATGGCTTCCATGGGCTCCTGCCATCCACCGAAACACGTCGCTGAGCCCCTCAGTGCTGGTTTGAAACTCGATCCGGACTCCTCAATTGTTTGGGCCTCTTTTGATATGAAATCCTTCACGATGTTTCGAACAGAAGTTGAATCCACTTGTTTATCAAACGAGAGAATGAATACGAACACTGGTTTAGTGGTTTCTACCTCTGATTTCCGGATACTCTCTGTCTGCTCTGACCTTTCGGTTATTTCGATATCAGTTTGTTGAATTTCGATTTCCTTTTCAGTGACTGTGATCACCTCAACTTTGTGTATTTTCGGAAGACCTTCGACTTCATGGCCTACTTGTTTATCATGTTCATTCATTAGGTGCATGTCTATATCCAATCTGTCAGTTTTTATATCACTTTGAACTATCTGTGAGACTGTTGTTTCCTGCGTCTCATCCATAGCTTCGGTTTTCATACCTGTTTCACAAGTCAATAGGGTTTGCTGTTCACATTGAATTTGCATTTCCTCTATCACTTCCTTACTCTCTGTCGATTGGTTTTCTATTTGTATTTTCTGTGTGATCTCAGTGAATTCTGGACTTGTGTTTCCAGGTGCTGACTCAACATTCACTTCAGGTGCTGACTCAGCATTTACTTTGGGTGCTGTCTCAGCTTTTACTTCGGATGCTGACTCAGCATTTGTTTCGGGTGCTGACTCAGCATTTTCTTCGAGCGCTGACTCAGCATTTACTTTGGGTGCTGACTCAGCATTTACTTCGGGTGCTGACTCAGCATTTACTTCGAGCGCTGACTCAGCATTTACTTTGGGTGCTGACTCAGCTTTTACTTCGGATGCTGACTCAGCATTTGTTTCGGGTGCTGACTCAGCATTTGCTTCGAGCGCTGACTCAGCATTTACTTTGGGTGCTGACTCAGCTTTTACTTCGGATACTGACTCATCTTTCACTTCAGGTGTTGACTCAGCATTAGATTCGGGTGCTGACTCAGTATTTACTTCGGGTGTTGACTCAGCATTAGATTCGGGTGCTGACTCAGTATTTACTTCGGGTGCTGACTCAGCATTTACTTCGGATGCTGACTCAGCATTTACTTCGGGTATTGACTCAGCATTTACTTCGGGTGCTGACTCAGCTTTTGCTTCGGGTGCTGAC
This sequence comes from Hydroides elegans, assembly GCA_001703475.1. Classification (NCBI taxonomy): domain Eukaryota; kingdom Metazoa; phylum Annelida; class Polychaeta; order Sabellida; family Serpulidae; genus Hydroides; species Hydroides elegans. The sequence goes on from LQRL01035434.1 coordinate 12,530, forward strand.
TCAGCATTTGCTTTATGGGGCGAATCTGTTTGGTCCAATGATTTGTTGTTGTTCTGCTCAGATAAAGGAATCTTGTCAATTACCTTGAATAAATTAATAGCACAGTGCACTTGATTTAAAAGTAGTGTTCATTCTTTTAATTCAATGTAATGAATTTAAATTATCAATATATTCAACTAAATGAAGGTTTCTTAGAAAGTTTAGGTATATTTGTCTTCCGAGAATCTATGAACCTATAAGCTAATTTAGATTATGTGGGCCAAAAAACTAGTTCTTTCTACCTATTTTGACTACCGGTAGATAATACGTCATTATTAAAATTGCAATCAGTAAGAAAAAAAGAGAATATTGGCCAGAAATTGTTTATCAAGTTTATCAAGTATAGAACTGTAAACCATCAAATGCACCACCATAAAACGCGACCAGTTTTTGAACCACTTTTTATTTGTCATAGAAACAGTACTATAACTGAATTTATTTATACCAAAACATAAACTATGGTCATGCTTGATGAAACATGGTCATAATATATGTTTTGGTGTAAATAAATCTACTTGTCGGGCTGTTTCTATGACAAACAAAAAAGTGGTTCAGATACTGGTCGCGTTTTAGGGTGGTGCATTTACTGGTTTACAGGTCTAATGTATTGAAGAAAAACAAGAAAAATATAAAATCATAAACACAAATCAAATCAAATATAAAGTCGGGTTTTCATTTATTAAAGGTTTAAACACAAAATGTGAAATACAGATAAATATATATTTAATCATATTTATT
>LQRL01035445.1:1023-19124 GCA_001703475.1 Hydroides elegans
TGTGTAACATTGGGTCCGTTGACTCATGCGTTTTTTCATCCGTCAATTTTATTTTACCTCAAATTCTAACTGTCAGCAAGCATTAAACTATACATAAATGAGTAAAATAATATGTTTTAACTTACTTTAGTAGTTTATTTCCGTCAGTTATGCATAATAATGTACAATTAAGCCATGAATTGAGCAAAACAAAAATTGTATAATCTTTTTAGTCCCTGTTGTTGAAACACCTTTTTCATCAAAATAAGCCTATTTGATAAGTAAAACACGATTCCTTGCACCCGCGTGACCTTTCTCGTCCGTGTTTTCATCCGTCTACAAATTCGATCGCGACATGTTCCGATCAAATCAACGTAGACACAAGATCAGGCGGACTCATGGAGAATGTTAAACATATTATATAGTGTGCGATAAAAAAAATGCAGACGTCGACGCAGACGCAGACGGACCTATGGGGCGCTAGCTTAAGCCAATGCTGCTGAGGGTTTTATATCCTTTCCCCTCAGGTCTACTTCATAATGTTACCTTGAACACTCAGCTACCAGGCCAGGTTTTATCTAGGGCTATTTTTTTATACCACTGGTTTTCACACTAGTTTCCGATGATATGCGGAAGCTACAGCCCTTCCGCGTATCCCCCTTAAGCATCTGCCCAATAATGCCCCCGATGTCTCTTTCATACTGTATTTTCTCTAATAATCGCACAGTGTGAAAATATCCCGGAAATACATAGTTTATACACATGTATGTATTTATATGAATATCAATAAATATATATATAAATTCACGTCTATAATAGTGAATGGAACTTTTTTAAAAATCTTTCTCAGTTTTATTTCAAATCCATGATAAGTATTAATACTGCATGGTAACAATACTGCCTTGTCAAAATGTTAAACAATCTATTCTTAGGAGACACCCTAATGGCCCGGGGAGTCATATTATCATCCTCTACGTATTGCTTACTTTCCTCGTCGGCTTACAAGGTATCGATGTTCAAATTTACCGTGAGGACTTAGGCATCACTGCAGGCCATCGATTCATTGGATTATCAAATGGGTCGCTCTTCGATTCCGAAATTTCACGTGGCACAAAAACGTGGACCATGTCATCCTCGCTGCCGTAAAGATTCTTACGAATGCCGGAACATTAGTTCGAAGTTTAGTATATATATTCGTGAAGATAATAAAACATACAACAAGATCATATATTTGCGACATAAACGTATGTATAATACAAACAATATCGATTTTGTATCTATATATTTCCATATTTACCTGTAATTACCCCCCGTGAAACGGAGGGATATTGGGTTGAGCTTGTCCGTCTGCCCGTCCGTCTGTCTGTCTGTCCGTCCCCCTTGACATAGGGTGGTTTGTGAACGCGAGTTGGGTATAAAAGAATTAAGATAGACACGGCTTTTTATTCTCACTATAAATCGGCCCTTTTAGTTTTTTAGAGTCACCTCAGATGCCTATGATTCTTCCACCCCTTTCTTTATTTGCATAGGATTAATTATGCATGTTTTGGCTGTTTATGCATGAAATTGTGTCAAAATTTAGTTTTTTTCGCCGCCTTTACACCGTATTTTAAACTGGTTGCCACATTGCTTTTAAAACAAAATTTACATATGATAGAACTTAAAATAAGCTGATATATATCTCCATTTATTAACAAACCATGGCCAAGGCGTATTTCTTAAAAATTACACTCGCCATTGAATAAAAACACATTTATTCTTATGGAATCGCTTTGGCAATGGTAATTTTGCTTTGCATTTATAGTAATCAAGGTAACATCTAAATAGGATAAAAGACAAGGTATTTTTTAAAGAGGATTATGACATTTTGGTTGGGTTTTACTATTCTTAATGTCAACATGGCCGCATATAATCGGCTTAATATCATAACACAACACCAACATGAAACGAGTATATTGGCTTGAACTCACCATATTGACATCTTATTGAACGAATTGCAATTAATTTGTTCGCATTGATCATTTTGTCTCATGTATTTCTATGACTAGAAAAAAACATGCAAAATTCAATTCAAAATGTGTATGGACAGTTAAATAGGAATTTTCTAATAATAAAATACACAATGTCACAGATTTATGATAAGATTTAGGAGATGATTCAAATAAAATAAAATAATTCTTTAAGACTTTGATAAAATGAATATAAGTAACAATTTATGTACAAACCTTATTTTTCATGAGATTAAATGATATTTTTTTCTAGCTTAAGCATTTAAAACCATATAATTCCGAATAAACCCACGTAATCATGGACGAGTTTTGAAAAACTCAATGCAGTTACCGTGTTAAATAATAACTCTGCAGATTACACGCTTATGTAAATAAAGACTCCGGACCCAATGGGGTTGTGATGAACAATAGACTAGTTTGCACCAAAAAACTAAGTGGGCCGCTCTAAACAGACGTGTAGAGCTTTGAAATTTTACACACGTATGAACCAAGGTCTGAAGTTGTGCCTCGTCAAGGTTTCATCTGGATCGGTTGTCGATTCTAGAGCACTTTAAAATTGCCAATTTTTATTTTTTTTCAGATGCAAAGCGCTTTGTGCACGTTAGTTTTGTATGAAGGAATTGAGCTAGAGCTTTCAAATTCCATACACGTATGAACCCAATGTCTGAAGTTGTGCCTCGTCAAGGTTTCATTTCGATCGGTTGAAAATTATCGATTCTGTAGTCTCAAAAAAATGGCGGACATTTCAAATTCAGTTGAGGAAATGTGGGTGATAATATAAGATATTATCCTTTAAATATGTCACGGCTGTTTATTCTCATTCAAAATTGACCTTTTTAGTTTTTTATTGCGGTCGCCAATGTCTCTCATTTCAGCAACCCCACTTTTTATTTACAAGCGGATTAACTATGCATGTCTTATGCTATTTATGCATTAAAAAATCTACAAATATCTTGATTTTCTGCCATCTTTACACTGCCTTTTGAAACAGTTGTCCCATGTGAATGGTTCTCAAATTAACATAAAATAAACAGATTCTAATGGTATACGCCCTTATTTACTAAGATTCATAAGGAATCTGCCTGTCAATCAAATGCTAGCTTCCACGCAATTGAAACTATTCCTTTAGAATGATATTCCTTCATCCAACTTTTGTTCTTATAAAATAAAACATGCATTGTGTTTTATTGCAAATATCAATTAAAAGAAAGGAGCAATATATGATCCACATCCAAGGAGGATTATGCTTTGATGGTTGTTTTATGCATACACATTTGAAGTCACAAAGGTAGAATCTGTGCTTCATATTAAATAATCTTCTTAATTTATAGGACGAAAACATACGTGTATATCTATTTCGACTTTACCATTGGATATGGATTGAATTGCACTTTATAAAGCTCACCGATTATTTGGATTTAAGCAATGAGAATTTGATGACCTATATATTCGTTTAGATATGGCATGTAACGACATATATTAAAATACTTTAAAGAAAATATAAATGAAATCATTAAAAAAAATACAATAAGAAGAGTATCTCTTCCAAAAACAATATTAGAATATGTTTTATAATTTCAACGTCTTTAAATATGTATCCAATGCACAATTATGTCAGATAATGATACATCTATGACATATGTTAATAATTTTAGTCTTGATGATGGTGAAATTTGAAATATGCAATGAATTTGCACGGTGATAAAACCATGCTAAGTGTTAAGTGCACACTGTTTTTTATATCAAAATAACGTAGAATTAAAGCTGAATCCTATCATATAAAAATATCGCATAATAATATTGCATTCCACTTTAATAAAACTAAATTTGAAAATCGCTAAAATCATTCCTTTTCAATTCCAGAAAATACAATTTGATGCAATTTGTAAACTTACTTTTCGTACCTTAATCGAAATGGAGGGGGTTAATGAAATACAACGATTATTAGAGTACATATTCAAAATTATTTTCCAAAAAGAATTTTAAATATTCACATGGGGTAACACATTTAAATAATCATGTAAAGTTCATCAATTTAAAGTAAAATTCACGATTTTGTAGCATAAGTCTTCAGATTACAAGCTTATGCAAATAAAAAAATGAGGTGGCGCGTTGAGGTCCTCACCAAGAGATTATCTGTCTCGAAAAATCTAAAGGGGTCTGGGATAAACAGCCGTAATATGTGTATGAGGAAGAAGGAAGAGTACATCACGAGCTGTTCCCCCAAAAAGCTGTTCCCCACCAAATTCTAACTGGCTTGGAAATTTTGAGAAAATTCATTCTAGCTTGGAGATTTTAGCAGATTGAGGAACACCTTTTTTGATTGTTTCCACATTATCGTGATTTATATTGAGATTTATTATTTCAAAATTTATTAAACCTGCTTGTAATTGCATAATAAACTGTTATTTACAATATATGATAGGTATTTCAGTTATATTAATCATTTCAATTTTCGCAAAAGGTGTTACTTTTCTGTTCCAAGCTGGCTAGAAATGGAGGAACAGCCCAGCTGGCTTGGAAAAAATGAACACCTTTTTGCAAAATTTAAATTTTCAAAAACCATTATTTTGTTGTTGTTTGTACATGTAATGTTGTTTTTAAGGTTATTAAACAACTTTTTGAAAAAAAATGTATCGTGGGGTGCCCTTCAAGAATGCCACTTTATGCCCTGGCTTTGTGAGTTGCAAAGCAAGAATTCAATCTCTTCAAAGTTTCATGTCGATCTGTCTCGAATATTTTTTAATAATGGAACAAGCTATGGATGCATTAAGCTAAAGCTCTACTTTACATAACAGCCAAATATTGAAGTTGAGCTTCGTCAGGGTTTCATAGTCGATCGACCACAAATATTCCAAATGACAGAATCTGTTGAAGGAATCAAGCTTGAGCTCGTCGAGTTTGACGGATAAAAATTGTTGAAATTATGACCATCTGCCAAAATAGCATAGATAATGATTGGTCGTGTATCTTGATATTGTGAGGACTACGCTTTGAGGACGAATATTTAATAAAACAGATGGTAACGTTGTGAGAATGACGTTGTGAGAAAGACATTGTGAGAAAGACGTTGTGAGAAAGACATTGTAAGAAAGACGTTGTGGGAGAGACGCTGTGAGATAGACGTTATGAGAAAGAAATGTGAGAAAGACATTGTGGCAAAGACATTGTGGGAAAGACATTGTGAGAAATTCGTTATGAGAAAGACCTTGTGAAAAAAGTCGTTATGAGAAAGACGTTGTTGGAAAGACGTTGTGGGAAAATCGTTTCGAGCAATACGTTGTAATAAAGACAATGTGAGTTAATCGTTGTGAGAAAGACATTGTGGGAAATACTTCATTGGAAAGACGTTGTGAGTAAGACGTTGTGATGAAGATGTTGTAAGAAAGACGTTGTGAGAAAGACTTTGTGAGTAAGACGTTGTGAGAAAAAACGTTGTGGGAAAGACGTTGTGAAAAAGACGTTGTAAGAAAGTCGTTGTAAGAAAGACGTTTTGAGATAGACGTTGAGAAAAAATAGTTGTGAGAAAGACGTTGTGAGAAAAACGTTCTGGAAAAGACATTCGGAAAAAGAAGTTGCAAGAGGACGTTGAGAAAAAGACGTTGTGAGATAGACGTTGAGAAAAAGTAGTTGTGAGAAGGAAATTTTGAGAAAACCTTGTTCGGAAAGACATTGTGAGAAAGTCGCTGTGAGAAAGACGTTGTAGGAAAGACCATTGTGGAAAAGTCGTTATGAGAAAGAAGTTGTAAGAAGTTGTGAGTTGACGTTGTGAGATAGACGTTGTAGCAAAGACGTCGTGTAAAGGATAAAACATTTCACCTTCTATTTTTGATTGACATAAAGTATTAATAAAGTATATATATTGCTTAGGCTCGGGGCCTATGCCTTATGCCTATGTTTTAGAATGCTGACCATGCTTAATCGTATAATTATTGACAGTTCACGGGGGATCGAAGGCCTTAAGCCTCTAGTTTTGAAGGATTTTTGAATGACTTCTGGTGAAACAGTCGCCTAGGCTTTCTTAGTCCACCCAAGAAGAGTAGACCGATCAGGTGCTCTTCGGTTGTCATACCTTGTAAGATCCACTGGACCATTCACAAGCCAGACATCGTAGCTTTCCCGAAACGCCTCCTTCATTGGACGATTCCAAGAGAAGGTTGTAGTTTGCTTGTGCAGCCTGGTGGAATCACGACCATGTCTACATTACACTCCTCCTTGATGTATTTCTTCACCTGTAAATAATTGTTATAACAGATTATATATGAAAATGGTATTGTTCCTTCACAATATTGTTTATTTATTTGTATAAATTTGACAAAGTAAAAACTAACGTAATCTTTAAGATAACCCAAAAAGGTATCCTACGTCAGAAGTCGTCGCTGACTGTTGTTTCGACCCCAGGCAAGAGCCAACCATGTTCAAATGACATCGGCAGAGGCCCATGCGTTCGGAGTCATGTGCACAACTATTTGGGGGATCTCTGCCTGTGATGGCTTTCCCCTCTGGTGATGGTACACCCTTCAATAGAACCAAGAGTGGCACATATGTCCCATCAGCGAGAGCAGCTAACATCACCCTCATTCTGGATTTCTCGTGACCGGCTGTTGCCATAATAAAGGTGTTGGTCCCTTTTTTCTCGACCGTGTAATTACATGAAACAAAACAAGTAATGACACAAGGAAATTACATCATGGCAAATATGATTTTATCAATATAAGATATTTCATTTTTGGAATATTATATTCAAGTTTATTTTCCTATAAAATAGAGATTTTAAATGAACCTGGCATATCGATCCAGATTGGCGTCTTATCCATGTTACCGATGGCGTGTATGAGGTAAGACCACTCGCCGCATTTTGATGACCCATCTAATAAAAAAGCCTGGACACGGTCATCTAACTCCGCTTGTGACTTCTATGGCACGTGGGTCGCTCGTCTTACTTTTAGTTGTGGCGCCGCATGAAATGCTCCAACCAGCCGCAGCTAACTCTAACCTGTTGGTTGCTTGTTCCTTTATGCGTCGGAGAGCTTCTGTTTTGATGAACTTTCCGGTAACGTTCGCACCCGCGGACCGCCTTTCTCTGACTGATGCCATAAGAGCATGGTCGATTTAAGCAAATTTGAGTGTTCTGTCGATTCTTTTGTGTCTCCTCGCATATAAGCTGTCCTCTTTCCTATTATTAAGGCCTCTTCAATTGTTTCCAATCGATCACTTGTTTTTGATCTACGTTGAAATATTGGGCTACTCTCTTGTTGCTAATTTTCTTTGCAAAATCAATGACTTCAAGTTTGAATTTCAGGCTGTAGTTTTTGTATTCTTTCTTTTGTACGTTGTTTTCCCAGACATCTATATGTTTTTGTTAACGAACAGTTATATTTGATTATGAATAAGAATCACAGGAATTTTAGAAAATGGCATTACCACTGAAATGACCAGAAAAAACACATTCTCGGGATGTTGTGATTGAAAAAATGCTTTAGCTTGTCATCGTCAATCAGAGAATATCATGTTTATATGTACGTGGGGGATGCGTGTATTTATGAAGTGTTATCTTGTCAAATAAATGAAACAATGCTATGGACAAATATACCGTAAAGGTGATTAAAAATGACACAGTTGTTGGCCATATTCCAGCAAAAATATCAAAATTTGCTATTTTTTTAAACGAGGAGAAGCGACTGCTACTATGACTGGATCATATAATGGAAAAGAGTCACTTTTCAATTTTAGATTTAAAGGTATTCAAAGGATACTGTGAAGTTAGAACGGGATTCCAATAAAAACAGGTAGAAAACAGGTAGGCGGCAAGCAACCAGAAATTGGGGGTGTACGGTTATTAGAGATAAAATTTGCTATTTTCGCGAGGGGTGTGTGATTATTGGAGAATGTACGATTATGAGAGAGAATACTGTATGCGTCTAATCTCAGGTAAGACTTAACCAATGAGCTTCTTTAACCAGTTGTGATTACATAACAAAATACCAACAACACAGCTCCTCCTCTTATGCGCTATATATTCATATGCATTTAATTATATTGTTAAATAATGGAATTTTCTAACTCGGTATAACTCAATGCACCCTAAGCACCCTAAACTGTTGACCCTCGAAAACTTTTTTTCACACCAGGAAATCTGATCTTATATATCAATTCCTAATATCGAAACTGAAAAAGAAAGTTTTTGAAATGATGTATCATGAGCGCTCCTGAAAAAGACCAATACCTTAAATGCTTGAGTACAGAAAGAGTACTCCCACAGTTTTGGTTCACTTCCCCATTATCGACCAACTATACATTCATCACTTATAATTCAATCCATATAAGACTAACATCAAATTAGGGCGAACATGATACCACTCCTTAAATAAAGCAAGTTCTTCTTATCTACCATACAACCGGGTTCAAGCGCTGATCTTGGAGTAAAATGTTGTTTATGTTCTATCAACTACTTCTGCTCACGGCCGCCCCAGCGTTCAGCAGTTGTTTTTACCAAACTTTACTTGTTTGCCAAACAGATCCGTTTCTGTAGCCATTACAATGAAATCAGATGCTGCAAATTTTAAATTATATTGGAATACCTTGCACGGATTATATCGAATAAATGCAAATAGTAAAAAAAATGTGTGACAAATCCTAAAAAGACCAAAAAGAAAATGTATGAAAGTGTGTCACATCTGCAGGATAAAGGGTGGTCTTTACCCTTTTGAGATAGGCGAAACAGGTCAAACAAGTAAGCATCGTGTTGATGCCGTCTTACAGGAGCATCAAACGGTCTACAAGCAAAACGAACAGATCTTGTAAAAAATCTAACATTTCACGTGTCAATTTAAAACCAAAAAATAATGTTACTGATTTTAAGTGATATAGGTTTGTATCTGATCGCAAGATATGTTGTTGTATTCATATTATCATATATATTTATAAATCAATTCAGATCTGCTCTGATTGCCTTAGCTAGCAACTTGTGAAAATATATAATTTAGGAAAAATGCAATCATGGTCAGCTAGCTAGCAAAATGTGAACAGATAGTTGGGACTTTTAGGAAGTCATATCAAAATATTTTTTGATGATGTATATGTTTCATAATACTTCTTAACTGTTTAGACTAACATACAATTTTGGTCATTTGGGTATCCCTAGTCCTATCCTAATCACACGAGAGATTTGTTGATGGCCACAGTGTCGAAACAGTCAGAGACGTCCGCTTGATTACATAGGACTAGACTTTTGTTACACAGAAAACATTTTCTCTGTACTAGTGAAACGTTTGTGCAAGATAGTGATTTTCGAAATATCGTGCATGCCGCGTAAAGACAATATAACATTACAAAAACTTGACAGTGTAAGTCAAAAACTGATAACAGTTCATTATGTTGCTAAATAACAGTTTATAGTGATGAAACCCTTTCAATTAAATCAAATTATATGCTGCAAACAATGGTGCGATTTTTTTTTCAAAGCTAAGCCTTTATAAATACATTTGAGAGTTTATACAAACATTTGTTATCGAGTATATTTGAATTTTATAAAATGTTATTGTTACATTCATGCACCACCATTAATATCATCATTTTCACGTAAATATTCAGATAAAAAATTGTAATATGTGAAGATATTCACACGTGCTTATTGCTCATCGGTTCAATATACACAAGAAGCTATACATTATGTACCAGTTGATGTACATTGTATATACTCACATTTTTCAAACATAGTTCAAATAAAAAGCTGAATGACACATTCTCCAACAGTCGTAAAAGAGGAACTGCATATTACTAATTTATTTAAAAATCAGGAATATGTATGGTTTCTTTAAAATTTCAGACATTTCTTTTTATAAAGTGTTTCTTTTGTGGTTTTAAAATCGTATTATTCTGAGTTGAGGTATTATGAAATTGTGGAATGAACGCTTGAATTAATTATACAAACCAGACCCTTGTTGCAAAAGTACATTTCTATTATAAACAAATGTACTTACTGTGAGCAGTAGTAACGGCTATTCTTAATTCTTTATTCGAATTTGTATGCGTTTTTTACAGTATGAACATACTTCTTATTTCATTTCAGACTAATTCTTCTATTCCCTCAAACTTGAACAACCTTATTTATTTATTTTTTTCTGTGACAACAAATGTTTGATTGTGTCACCGCTTTCGGTACTCCGCGATTATTTATCGGACGATTCATTTATTTTTTTTTTTTTAATGTATTTGTTTCAGACTCTTTGGTCCATATAGTTTTCAACTTTATATATATATATGAATATCATTTTTATACATAGTATACTGTGTTTGTATAAAATATAAAATTGGTTAAATACATCTTCTAATACTATATAACATGTCATTCCATTTGAGAAATAACTTTGATTTTAACATAATGTCACTCTTTACAATATTCTTAAGAATTTCATTGTCAGATGAGAATACTCGATTCGATATGCTATTAATATACCTTCTCAGGATAACCTTCATTACATTAACACCTCTTATTAACATTTCAAGGCTAATACTGCATAAACGATTTATAGAGAACAGTTTCCTAAATACATTATTATAGGCTACTTTGAATTTTTGTAAAACACTCTGATTATAATTACACCATAGATGAGCACAGTAGAAATTAGACACAAATGTTTTGAATAGAGTAACTTTAACACAATCCGATCAATGCTTAAATGTATTGATTAACTTGTTACCCCTAGCATATATCTTTCTCATATGACTTTGTATGTCTTCATTGTCTTCCAGAGATGCATTTACAATGTGTCCAAGGTATTTATAGTTTTTACAATATGCTATAGCTTTACCATTCAGAATAAACTGCTGACAGATCCAATCTTTGTCTTTCTTTGTTTTGAATACTGTGTATACAGTTTTAGATTCATTAATCTTAATATCTAGACTACAACCAATTCCATTACACAAGTCGAGTAGTATTTGTAAGCCTTTATGTGATGGACTGAATAAGATGAGGTCATCTGCGTAATATAAATGGTTGACGATCAAGTTTCCTATTGTACATCCAATGAAAGTTTTGTTCAAATCTATACTTATTACGTCAACATACACATTGAAAAGCAGGGGTGATAATATTCCTCCTTGTCTGACACCATTTTTAACAGCAAACCAATCAGAGTATTTCGATCCCCATCTAACTCGAACTTTCTGGTTTGCATACCAGTATATTAGAAGTCTTATTAATAGAGAGTTTGTGCAAATATAAAGTTTGTTGCGCTAGTAGCCTGGATTCCCCAAATATAACCAATCACATTGCTTGTTACTGGTTTGTCTACGTCATTTTGACGTCATTCAAGCGGAATTCCCTAAGTTGCCCAAACTCTCTAATACCTTAGGAACATTTCTTACTAGAAGAGTTTCAAACAGTTTAAGGTGATTAACCCTATCAACAATGAAAATTAGAATGCAAATGATAATCTATAAGATTTATTGCTCAATATTATTGTAATAAGAAGTCAAATGAATTGAATCAAACGTTTCTATTTGAAATCATTTAAATGCAATCGTAGCTATGTTACGCAAATGGGCCTTTAGTTTGTTTATCGGTTGTCAACAATGATAAATTGAAAACTACATTATTAATTGATAAGGTGAAGGTCGCTACTCCATGTTTACTTTTCAACAAAATTGATATTTTTCACTTTATTGAGGCTTTATTGGATAAACTTGTAAGTATATATACACAAATACTGATAATTATAAAGTTGGTTATATACCCAACGGTTTATGGCCACTGTCATCTATTATATACCTTGATATTAGCCCTTACACGTCGTATTTAATTCGACGTTATTTTTGCATTCTTTACAACAATACGAGTACACAAACGATTAATTCAGTTGATATATCATTACTTTATTTCTTACAATCTTTATTGACTCTTCTGAACATTTGCATTCACACATCTAGGGTTCTTTGTTCAGATCCAATAAGTAAGATTACACTTTCTTTTCGCACGGTTACAGGGGTAAAAACTTGTCACAATGAATTATGTACTTGTGTACCTATGTAGATTTACTCCTAATCAACCAAAAGTGGATATACTAGAAGCTCCGATGCCATCAACATGTGTACAAAACGTTGACTAAAACTTGGTTTAAAAACAAACAAAGTGCGCGTGTAGACAAAAACTTATTGGACAATTAGATGAAAAGGACTGTTGTTGGTGGGGAAAGACCATACACCACCATTTGACAGTTTGGCTGGAATTTGTCTGTGTCGTGAATGAAATGTAGTTCGGAGGATAACATGTTCCAGAGGCGAAAAGATCGTGGGTAAAAATGAATATTTGAAAGTATCAGTTCTTGCACTGGGGTGAATAAGGTTGGAGCTGTTGCGTGAGAGTATTGGCATGGGTCTTTGTAGGTTAATCTTAAAGTGGCGTTGAGGACTGTGAAAGAACAGTGATAAAGCATGGTGCGTAGATGCTTTACAAAGCGCTCGGCGAAGGTGATAATCCCTATATACACATCTCTGATTCGCCCGATTATCGAAACGAATAGTTCGGCTTGGAATCCGTGGTTGAAAAAGGATATAGACGCACTCAAGCGTGTACAATGACGTTGTGAAAAGCTATGTACAGAGTCACTCACCTTCGAATCTCTCCATGAAAGGCGATACCGTGCTGACATGCGTGAAACATTCAAGCTACTAAAAACGCCTACAAGGTTAATCCTCATATGTTCTTCAAATTAAAACAAGACAATCTGAGAGGCCACCCAATGTGAATACACAAACAGCAATCCAGAACTTAAATACGTCGGCAGTTTCTCTCCAATGGGGTGGTTGATGCTTAGAATAATCTCGACGCAGTGTTCGCGCTTTAGCCCAAAATCACACTGGCCCTCCGGGCCAAAAACCCTAAAAACTTACTGGCCCGGCAGAAAACTTACTGGCCCAACTTCGAAAATATTATATGAGAAGATATCACCTTAATTTTCACGTTCACAGTTACGCAAATATCCTTGAGAAATCACAAGCGCAGCAGAAATAAAATTCGCAAGCCATAGTTAATTATTGAAAAATAATATGCGAGCGCCGAAGGCGCGAGCAAAATTTTATCCAGGAATCATTGAGACCTATTTCAAATTTTCAAATACTCATGTTATGCATAATGCTTTAAACTGCATTTTTGGACCTGCAAGTGCCATCTAAAATATACAGCCAAGACGACGGTTTCGTTTTTGCGAGTAACGATTGCTTAGGATACACAATTACCCAAATATCACAGCATATCCGGACAGCTTCAATCTTATAGATCAATTCATAAAGAAATGCATTTGAACTAGTTGAATAGACCATCGGGAAAAACGATCCATCAGCGTTTGTTCGTTGAAAGTAACCACGTAAATAAATAAGATAAATCTGGATGACTCAAGATGTAAGCGCCGGAGGCGCGAGCGAAATTTTCCTAGCAAGAATTGAGAAATCGATAAAGAATAAGTAAAAATTGAAATTATTTCGAGATTTTATACTGGCCCGCCGGGCCAGTAACCTCAAAATGTTACTGGCCCGGCCGAAAAGTTACTGGCCCCGGGCCAGCGAGCCAGCGTTAAGCGCAATAACTGTCTCGACGAGAATATCGTCAATGTCAAAAAGATAGCAACGTTTAAAACCCGACTTGAGCTGAGTGGCTTAGCCATAAACTCAAGGTAATCAAATCCCCAGTGACGAAGCGCGCTGCATTGCGCTGGACCTGCTCTATGCGGCTGACGTCCCGCTCGGTGTATGGATTCCACGCTGGCGAGCTGTACTCAAGGTTTGGTATAACGAGGGCTATTTTCTTAACGGTAGGCGCAGATGGATAGGTGTACGTCTAACTGTGTTAAGGACACGAGTGGCACTGTTGAAGATGTTTTTACAGTGTTCATTCCATCTCATGTCGCAAGCAAGTGTAACGCCTAGGTAGGAGTGAGAAGAAACAAAATCGAGGGGTTCGCCGTCCATGGTGTATGTGAAACGAGAGGGGGCTTTTTTTGGCTATAGAGAGGACTTTACACTTGGCGACATTGAAGCTCATTTGCCATTTATTTGTCCATGAATTAAGCATTTCCAGGTCCATTTGCAGTATTTCATGATCTTTCTGACTCCAAATAGGATGGTTAAGCAAAGAATCGACAGCAAAGAGTCGGACGGTAGAGTTTACATTGTTGTCTATATCATTAATGTAAACGAGAAATAATGTTGGTCCCAGAACAGAGCCCTCTGGAACACCAGAAGCAACCTTAATTGGAGAAGAATTAATACCAATTCAGAGAACTTTTGAGTGCGACCAATGAGGAAAGATTGGGTCAAGTTTAACAAAGGACCGCGAATACCATAGAACCTAAGCTTTTCAAGAAGTTTTGCATGGGGATTCGGCCACTGTAGTTGGCCGAATTTGGCCAAAAGGGAAGGTCATAGAGACTTGGTTATAGGTCCAAATGAAAGGTCTTGATGTGTAGATGTGCCTTTTGACAGTTTCGGCCGAATTCGATCACCGGAATTTGACCAAATAGGCCGATTTGCCCAGAAACAGCGGTTTCTCGAAACATGAGCCCGCACGGACAAGCACTTTCGAACGGAAAGTCATAGCAACTTGGTTGTAGGCTCGAATGAAAGGTCTTGGTGTGTTCATGTGCCTTTTGAGAGTTTCGGCCAAATTCGCCACCGGAAGTGACCAAATTGCCAAAATGACCAAAAGTTGTGAATTTACAAAACATGAGCACGAAACGAAATATTCAATACCCCTCCGAATCGTGGGGCGGTTAGGGGCTTTTTCGTGTTTCAAAAATGCTTCCTTGTGCAACTAAGACTACAAAATAGACTTTGTACGCGCTTGATATCAAGCCATGGAAATTCACTGACTGTTGGCGTTCGGTTGGGGTCTGCGCTCTCAAGGATGGCTAGTTTTAACAAAAGTATTAATCTCGTGTGTTCTTATTAAATTCCCATGGTCATATATTGGCGGATTACGTAATAAGTTTCATTGATCCACTTATTATATGTGAATGCGTGTTTAGAGGCCGCAACCGAAACAAAGGCTTTATGGAAAGAAAGTAAATGGCAGTCGGACAAACAGTTAATCCGTCAAATGTAATTTGTTTGGAAAGTAGGAATTATCTGAATATATGGTCCATATATTCCGAAACTAAAAAATCATTGGCGTTGATAATGTACTTTGTATGTACTTAAGGTTGTATGTGATCATCACAAAACATAGTGTCCGATTCTGCCTTAGTAAACTTTTATAGAATTAAAAAAAATATGCAACTGATTTTGTTGATATTTGTTCATATGTTTGGGAAAAGCTTTTCCAGGTACGCATTGATTTTGTGCTTGGTATAGCTACAGTTGACTCTCGTTAATCGGAACCCCTCGGGACCAGTCATTTTGGTTCCGATAAACCGTGGGTTCCGATTAAAAGTAGTAAATTTGTATAAATATACGATTAAGGGATTTTAAAGTTGGTCCCGATAAACAGATAGTTCCGATTAAAATAGTTCCGATTAACGAGCGTCTACTGCATCCACATATTTTGGAGGATTTATGACGTGGAGTTTCTAACAATTTTGTATTAAAATGCTTCTGCACACATTTTTAATGTAGTTTGCGTTGGATATGATTCTTATGTGACGATGGCTTTTTTTGTGATGGTTACGCAATTCAAAGAAAATATATATGAAACCAAATATCGCTGGATTGTTCCAGAGAATATGAAAACCGTCGGTCCGGGACCGACAAATAATCGGTCGGACCGACAAATTTTTGGTCCGGCTGACCGATAAAAAATGTCGATTATTTTACATTGATTTTATGCCGGACCGATAAAATATCGGCCGGACCGACAAAATATTAGACTTGCCGGTCCGGCGGACCGACAAAAATTTGATGGTTTTCATATTCTCTGTTGTTCACTTTATTTTCTTGGGCAAATTGTTAGCCCCCCAGCCAACCAATTTGGCTGAGGGCTATTGCTATCCCCCGTTCCGTCTGTCCGTCCGTCAGTCCGTCTGTTTACATTTTAGGTGCAGTAGTTTGTCCGCGGTATTTTGGTATGAAGCCTTTGTTCTAGGGTTCTGAAACTTCACACAGTGAAAGAATATGAATTGCAGATGTGCAACGTTGAGGTTTCAGTTTGATCGACCAAAAATTGTTGAAATTACGGGGGTCTGAACTTAGACGAATTTGAAATATTTTGGGATATTTAAACAACACTTTGTCCGCGGCACTTTGGTACGAAGCCTCTGTCCTAGGGTTCTGAAACCTTTCACAGCGTCAGAATATATATTGCAGATGTGCAACGTCGAGGTTTCAGTTTGATCGACCACAAATTGTCGAAATTACGTGGGTCTGAACTTGGACGAATTTGAAATATTTTGGGATATTTAAACAACACTTTGTCCGCGGTACTTTTGTACGAAGCCTCTGTCCTAGGGTTCTGAAACTTCCCACAACGACAGAATATATATTGCAGATGTGCAACGTGGAGGTTTCAGTTTGATCGACCAAAAATTGTCGAAATTACGGGGGTCTGAACTTAGTCGAATTTGAGATATTTTGGGATATAAGTACAACACAGTAAGATTTCGCGTATATTGTGACGCTGTGAGGACTACGTTGTGTGGACGAATATGTAAGGGCAACGGTGTTGGAAAAAACGTTGTGACAAATACGTTGTGAGAACGACGTTTCGATGAATACGTTGTGAGAAAGACGTTGTGAGAGACACGTTGTAAGAAAGTCGTTTTGAGAAAGATATTTCTTTTGACTTGCTTCTTTTAATCGACAAATATTCGTGATAAAGAATGTTCTGCATAGGCTGGGGGTTTTGCATCTCTGATGCCTATGTTTGGATTTCCGATCGGTTTATGTGATATTTTACGACCTTGATACTTTTGGTTGAACCGCTAAAGCTTCAAATCAGGTTTAAGATTGTAAAGATTCAGTTGTTATCCCCCGTGAAAACGAGGGGATATAGGGTTGAGCTTGTCCGTCCGTCCGTCTGTCCGTCTGTCTGTCTGTCTGTCTGTCTGTCTGTCCGTCTGTCTGTCCCACTTGAGATAGGGTACTTTGTGCACGCGAGTTAAGTATGAAGGAGTTGAGCTAGAGCTTTGAAATTTTATACACGTATAAACTAAGGTCTGAAGTCGTGCCTCGTCAAGGTTTAATCTCGATCGGTTGAAAATTGTCTGGAGCACTTTAAAAATTGTAGATTTTTAACTTTTTATGGCCCGCCTGACTATAGTCAGAGGGCCATATAGGTTTTGCCCTGTCCGTGCGTGCATTTTCTGTTTTCACCGGAAATGGTATCTATGGGTATCAAAACGACTTTTGGTATAATTGAAAGTTTTGAGTTCGGGGTGGTGTCCGTCCGTCCGTCCGGCGTCCGTCCGTCCGTCCGTCCGTCCGACGTACGCAAAATTGTAAGAGGTTTTGTGTAATGAACTTGTCCTAGGGTTTTCAACCGATCGACCTGAAACCTTTTGGAATCGATTATATATATATTGAAGATGTGCACCTCCCCTTTTGACCGACCTTGCCCTTCCGATTCGGCCCCGGGGGGTCTTAGAACATAGCCCCACCCACAGCATTTCACAGATATATGCAAAGTTTTGTGTAATGAACTCGTCCTAGGGTTTTCAACCGATCAACCTGAAACCTTTTGGAATCGATTATATATATATTGAAGATGTGCACCTCCCCTTTTGACCGACCTTGCTCTTCCGGTTCGGCCCCGGGGGTCTTAGAACAAAGCCCCACCCACAACATTTCACAGATATATGCTATGCTTTGTGTAATTAACCCGTCCTAGTGTTTTCAACCGATCGACTTGAAACCTTTTGGAATCGATTATATATATATTGAAGATGTGTACCTCCCCTTGTGACCGACCTAGCTCTTCCGGTTTGCCCCCGGGGGTCATAGATAATGGCCCCACACATCATTTAAATGATTTTTCTTAGTTTTGTGTAATAAACACGTCCAAGGGGGTTCAACCGATCAACGTAAAACATGTTGGAAAAAATTATATCTATATTCAAGATGTGCTCCTACCCTTATTGACCGACTTAGCTCTTCCGGTTTGTCCCCGGGGGGGGGGGGGGGGCA